>JANAVB010037416.1:0-237500 GCA_029216955.1 Iris pallida | reverse complement strand
TCTCTACATAATTTATTTTCCTTAAAATGAACCGGTCATTTAAATTTTGAAGCCTAATTTAGTTTCTTTATAAAAAGTCGGTCATTTAATTTTTCGTTATTCTATAAAAAAAATTCTTCTCAATTTCTCTCTCTTGTATATTAATATAACATTCGGAAGATTAGGAAGATTTGGAGTTTCTATTTGTCATGTAGAGATTTGATCTAAACCTTAGTTTAGAATCTAATCGGACGGAGGAGATAGATGATAATGGGGATGGAAAAAATAGGGGGTGAATCCGATCCCACCTATATATATATATATATATATATATATATATATATATATATATATATATATATATATATATATATATTTGAAGGAATGGTAAATATTATTGAGGAAAAAATAACCAGTTAATCTTACAAGCCATCCGACTCGAATCTTATCACATCTAGCTATTTACTATTCATACAATCCACATCTCTTGTAATATTGTTGATGATACCCGCAATGGAGATGGCGACCCCGTCGAAAATTCTCCTGTTTCGTTCCCGCCACACATGCCATACAACTGACAGTAGCCATGACCGTGCCAGATAGAACGTCTCTTTCGCTTGATTTTTCGACGCTAGGATTTCTCCAACTATCACTAGCAATCCCACGCTCGACCCAATATTGAGTCCAACCCTACTACAGATGGAACTCCAGATGTGGCTTGACATGGGACACTGAAAGAACAGATGATCTCGCGACTCCGCCTCCGATCCGCATAACACGCACATAGCACTTTCGATCTGTATGCCGAACCGCAGTAGACGATCCCTTGTTAACAATCTGTCTCGTATAGCTTTGTACGCACACAACTTCATTTTAGTTGCACTGTCCTTAGCCCATACCAATTCCGCCCAATCAACCTTCGGAAGTTGAGGACTGATCTGCTCGTATACTTTCTTGCTATCAAAACCATCCAATAGTATATCTTCCCACACCCAATGATCCCGAGCAGCTTCATGATCCAGCGACACTGCTGCAATTTCTTCAGCAAACTCCAGAGCTATCGGCCTAGTGGCCAAGTTCCAAGCACCGTCAGCTATTATAGCACTTACCCGATCATTCCGTCCTACTAGTTCGAAGACGTGCCAACCCAGGCGGTCAACAAGACTCTGGCCATTGAGCCAGGGATCGAGCCATAAGCTCGTATGTTCCCCCTTATGGATGACCCGCCTGATCATACTCTTCAGTTGCGGACGAGCCTTCAGAATGTTCTTCATGTTCACCGAGAAGTTGTTATCTACTTTTAGAGTCCAGAAGTTCGAACCCCGCAAGTATCTATTCTTCATCCAATGAGACCAAAGCGAATCTCCTACCAAGAATTTCCATGCCAACTTAAGAACCGCCACCTCCCTCAGCACTCGTATGGAACGTAATCCTATTCCTCCTTCCTCCTTTCTCCGACTCAGCTCGCTCCATGAGATAAGGTGCAGACCACCACGCCAAACGAAATTGGCACACATCGTCTCAATACTTTTGATAGTCTTATCTGGAATATGAATGGCTTGTAGCCAATATGCCGTAATAGCCAAAATAATCGACCTAACTAGTTCCACTCTCCCGCCAAAAGAAAGGATCAGCGACTGCCAACCCTCAAGTCTATTTTGAGTATACTGAATGAGGCCTTGGCAGTCAACGTCCCGAGCATATGATACTGATAATGGGAGCCCTAGGTATTTCACCGGCAACTGCCCCTTCTCAATTTGAAGAAGAGTCGACCACATTTTCGTATCCTTGTAAGTTCTGTTAAAATAAACCCGGCTCTTGTCCCTGTTTAGTTGAAGACCCGAAAGTCTTCCAAACTCCTGCATAACCCGATTCAATGACTCAATCGAACTCCTGGCTGGCTCAATAAATACAAGCAGATCATCAGCGTAAATGAGATGGGATATCACCGGATCAACTCGCCGGAAAAGAGGCATAATATGACCTCTATGGACTGCAATATCCATCATACAAGTGTAATACTCCATAACTATGGTGAATAGATACGGGATAATGGGTCGCCCTGGCGCAAGCCCCTGTTGCTTCCGAAAAATCCATGAGGTTGTTCGCGAATCAGGATCGAGAACGTAGGCAATGATATGCACTCCTTGACGCGTTCCACCTACCAGTTTGAGAAGCCCATATTACTAAGCATGCTGTAAATGAACTCTCTACTAACCGTGTCATATGCCTTCCGAAGGTCGAGCTTCATGCATCCTTTTCCTCCACCTGTCTTGTTGAAATCTCTAATCAGCTCATGGGCTAATAGACAGTTATCCGCTATGGAGCGACCTTTTATGAATGTCGTCTGGTTGTGAGAAATCAATTCCTGTATAATATCCTGCATGCGAACACACATAATATGCATAATAATTATATATATAAAATTGCAACAGGATATTGGACGAAAATCCCCCAGCGAGTGAGCACCCTCTTTCTTCGGAATCAAGCACAAAATGTATGATTCATTTGCTTGAGCAATCGCCCTGTACAGAAAAATTCCTGGATCACCTGTAATACGTGATACCGTAGGAGACCCCAGTGTTGTTTATAGAAGGCTGAGTTAAACCCGTCGGGGCCAGGCGCCTTATTGGGATCGGCCTTAAAGACAATGGCTTCAATTTCTTCTAAGGAAATATCCTTTTGGAGACTGGCGTTACCCACCTCCGTAACCACCCTTTTACATGTGAGCTCGGGGAATTGCTGCCTGATCTGACCTTGGTTGTAAAGGTCCTTGTAGAACCGAATAGCCTCCGCAGCAATATCCTTCTCTTCCGTCAGAATGGATCCATCAGCGCCTATTATGTGGCCAACCGAGTTACGGTTTTGTCGTGCTCGGATGGTTGCATGAAAAAATTTCGTACATCTATCCCCGTCATGAAGCCAGGAGCACTTGGCCCTTTGCTGAAGTTGAACTTCCTCAGTGAACCTACAACGCCGGGCGGCCTCTTGAAGTGTCACCTCTCTTTCTGCTAGAGCTTCGTTCAGAGGGTGCACCTGGAGTTCGTCTTGGACGAGTTTCAGCTCGGTCTCCAGGGCTTCAACCCGCGGCTTCGGCCGATTTCTATTCCATGATTTTAAAGCATTCTTGATCGACTTAAGTAAGTGCACAAATAAAAACTGGCACGTACCTGTCTTAGCGCTGTCCATGCCGAGTGCAACTGCTTCCTTGTACCCATCCTGGAGAGGCCAGGCATTACAAAATCGTAAAGGAAGTCTCCTCACACGGTGGTCGTCAACCAGTCGAAGTAACATCGGCAAATGGTCGCTCGAGCCTTTGTGCAATCCTTCCGCCTTGCTATGAGGGAAGATTTCGAGCCATCGATAGTTACACAGAACCCTGTCAAGTTGACAGCAAATGCGACCGACCACCGAGCTATTATCCCACGACCATATGTGACCAGTTCTCTCCAAGCAAGTTAGCCCAGAAGCCAAAAGACAGTCTTGAAAGTCAGCCAAGATGGAAGCAGGAACCTGTCTCCCTTCCCTCTTCTCGTCTACTGTCAAGATGGCGTTGAAGTCCCCGCTAAAAATCAGAGGGAGGCGATTATCCACCTCCGCAGCCACCTGAATTATATCTTTCCATAGCTGGAATCGGCGTCTACGATCGTTGTGCCCGTAGACCGCACCGACCAACATTTTAAATCCACCCTTATTGGTGAATTCCACAGTAATAATCTGTTCAGACATGAATTTAACCTATCCCGTCATATACGGGAATCCCAGAGCACCCATACACGAGCCATCTCACATAGATGAAGATTATGTGACGAAGCCAGTGATGGGGAACCCGACTTCTAAGCTTGCTCTCTGACTTTATTTTACTTTCCAGTATTACGACAATGTCGCATTTATTAATCTTCACCCTTTCTTGTATCTCTCTCCACTTCCCTATGGAGTTTGCACCGCGAACGTTCCATGAGAGGAACGATATCTAACAACGTTGATTGTTGTCCGAACCACTCCGATCGTTCTTCCTAGGACAATTCGGGGAACAACCGTATTCTACCATTCGCATCTCCACCTGTGTTTCCTGTTCAAAACTTTCATCTCTGGGCTGTTTCTCCGACAACAGGGCCTGCCATTTTGGGTTGTCTCTTGTGAGCCCTTCCCCAATATCGCTATGGGTCCTCTGCTCTCCCTCTTGAGAACACTCAGATGGCTCATCTCTTCTTCTCGACTTATGGCTCGACCCGTCTTCCGTGTCTTCTACATCATCCCCCTGTGTCTCTGTCTCTATTCCTCTTGGCCGAGACTCCATGTGATGAGATGCTACCACCATAGCTAGGGTGTCCCCTGTATTCCTTGTTGTTGCTCTGTTATCCCCCTCAGGTCCGTTTCTCTTACCCAATATAGACGAGTTAGGCGCTGTACTATCAGCGGTGTCCATGTCTTCCATGGAGCTGTGGTCCTTCGGGCAATTGCTCTGAGTACCAACTGGAAGCGCGATGTCCTCTTGTATAGCCACTTGGTCAGATTTTGGGTCTCCGCTACTCTCCTCCTCCACCTCCCCTCTGGGCCTCTCCAGATGATCTGCATCACAATAATTAACCTTGGTATGGCCAAAACAATTGCATAACTCGCATGAGGGAGGAACCCATTTATACTCCACTTCCTGTTGAAGCCAGTCTCTTGGGAGACAATCGGTGGCCGTTATTTCAACGAAGATCCGAGCATAGGAGAGCCGCTGTCGTCTCGCCGTGGGAATATCGGTCCGAATAGGTTTGCCCACCATACTAGCCAACTTCATTATGGATGGGATACTCCACAACTGTGGTGATAGCCAAGGTAGTTGGATCCATACTGGTACCGCAGTCAGCCTATCTTTCTCAAAGTTAGAAGCCGGCAACCATCTTTTGAGTACAATAAGGCGCCCATCAAACGTCCAGGGTCCTCCTTCCAGTATCCGGGTCAGATCTTCTTCTAATGCAAACTTTATAAAGTAGAATCCGTTCTCCCGCGAAAAAATTTCCATATCACCCTTTGGACGCTAAACTCTGAGGGCGTACGCTTTAAGTTGGCCGTAAAAAGGCTTATTTCCCATCACATATAAGACTAGCGTGCTCTTCCAGTACTCTGTCGTCTCCTGGATATCTTCATTGGTTATCTCAACCACCTTCGTCCCATTGACGACACTGGGCTCCACATATTGCAAATCCACCTCTTCCTGCACCGGGGCAGGGCGACAGATCTCCACCCATGAGACATGTTTCGTTCTGGGCCCCCCTACTACCGATTTCTTGCCTCTTCCGTCCTCCGGATTGGTCTCCTGATCCCTCGCGCTGATCCTCTCAGTTGGTACCCCCGCTGAAGCTTCTCTTCTGCACGGAGTACCCGCCGTTCTTTAGTTTCGACGGCGATCCCCCCTCCTTCCTATTCCCGATTGATCGAGAATCCTTGCATTGCCATTGATCCCCCCATCTTCGGCCTACCTCCCTCGGTCCTTGAGGAGACCCCCAGGCAGGTTGGGAGTTGGATATTGCTTTCCTTTTTGTCTCCATCGGATAAGTCCTCCGACGGCGTTCGACCGTGGTCCAGCCCCCTCCGGCCTCTCGGGCACCTTCGGCTATGGCCGTCTCCTCCCGCAATTGGTTATCAACGGCCGCCGAAGACTTTGGACCAGGATCGCCTGGTTCGCCTCCTCCCGCAAACCCTAACGCCATTTTTATTATATATATATATATATATATATATATATATATATATATATATATATATAGCGGATCAAAAGCCTCTCTTAGACAGCGGATCAAAAGCCCCTCTTAGAAAACCCCCTAAAAACCCTCTCACTCTCAGCCGTAATTTAATGTTAATATTAATGTTAATGTTAATATTAATGCTAATATTAACATTAAATACTAAAATTAACATTAAACTTAATATTAAAATTAATATTAAATTAACATTAATATTAACATTAACATTAACATTAACAATATTAATATTAATATTAACATTAAATTAAGGATGAGAGTGAGTGGTTTTTAGGGGGTTTTCTAAGGGAGGCTTTTGATCCGCTCCTCTCTCTCTCTCTCTCTCTCTCTCCTCTCTCTCTCTCTCTTTTATATATATATATATATATATATATATATATAGTCATAACCCGTGCCCATAGGGTATGATTCATTTAAGGTATTCTCCCTCAAAATCTTGGACCCCCAATTTTAAACGAACAATAATAATTATGAGGCCCCTATCAAAATATTAAATCCCAACCACTGCTGGATTTAGAATTTTCTTTGGATTCCCCATAAAACTCCTCTCAATAATGCTCATCCACAACCATTATGAGTGCAAAATCCACTCTTTGGATTCCCGTAAAACCCCACTCTCAATAATGCTCATTCCCCATAAAACCCTGTTAGTCCCTTGACGAACAATCGATGGAAAAAAACACGAGTTCAGAAACAATTGTAAAGACAATGTTTCTGGCAACAACACCCTAAAGAAGGTGAAGTTGTTTTACGAGAATCTAAAAAGATTATTTCGTAATATTTCTCGAAGGCAACAGAACCGTATAACTTCTAAAGAGAAGCGACGGTATTCTCGAAGGCAACCGAACCGTATTACTTCTAAAGAGAAGCGACGGTATTCTTGAAGGCAACAAGAGATGATCAACAACAGTTGAGTCTCAAATTCTCGAAGGCAACAGAAAGAGGGAGGAAGAAGAAGAACGGATCTTGCTGGGGTGTAGAACACCGGCGCTCAAAGCTATACCCGCAGTACGGATAAGCTCCCAGGAACCAGCAAGTTCATGAGAACTTCTGGAACGCTCGTAGGTCAATATTTAAGACTTGAACGGGCTTCCTGGACTTAACAGACTCCCTCAACTCTCTTCTTGGTGCATCTTTCAAAGGAGGCCAAGGGGCTCTATTTATAGAGTGGAGTTGAGACTTCACCTCTTCTTCTATCCGATGTGGGACTAAAATACCAATACTCAAAAATAGAGTTTGATATTTTAGATCATCCCACAATCAGCATAGAAGTGTGCCAGTCCACGCCTACCCCCCCGAACACTCCCGTGCATGCACGAGACATCCTGGAGTCCGTGTCCGAGTCCGCACAACAAAAATTAACTTTCATCCTTGTTGGATTTAATCCTTTTTCCTTCTAGAAAAATACTTCCACATGGCACAAACTTGTGCCCCACTACACCTCATGTGCACACCTCAACACAAGCAATGCATTATATTGAGATACTCACCATTTGGTGTAGCCGATGTGGGACTATCTTTTCTAGTCCAAAGGCAAAAACACCAACAATCCCCCACATATCTTAATATATGAGTTGAGCGTTCCCCACAGTTACTGCCCATCATGCATTAGGAGAGATGTCGCTACGACTTGAATCTTCCCGCATAGGTTAAATAACAGCATGATACAAGAATGGACTAAGCCTTGAATTCTGCACTATAACTGCAATTCTTCCTACTCACATAATGACATCAACTGTGCTTCTGGCTGCACATTGAAGGCCTTGTGCCAGTCTGGTTTCAGTGTATAATTTTGGGCGTCTACAAGCTTACCCTCAAGAGACGGCCTGATATCTCTTTCCATACACTATAGGTGAGTTCTTTATAAAGAGTCATGGCATGAAGCATTGCGCTTCTTTACGGTGCTACGCCACTATGACATGGCTTAAAGCCGAGGCTTTACCCCACCTGGGTACCTCATCATAGTGTCATACTACTGTAGCATGAGGTCACAAGCCCCTTTGTAGTGCCAATCTACCCAGCATGAAGCCTTGCGCTTCCGTGCGGTGTTACGCCGCTATGACATGGCTTGCGAAGCCGAGGCTTTACCCTACCCGGTACCTCTTCGTGGTGTCATGCCACTGTAACATGAGGACATCGTCCTCTTTGTAGTGCTGTCTACCTCTCTTTATTACGATTATCATACAACATTAGGCTACCTGTCTATTTGCGGTGCTACTCCGCTGTGACTTAGCTTGCAAAGCCGAGGCATTATCCCTACCTGGGAACCTCATGGTGGAGTCACCCCACTGTAGCATGGAGTTTCACTCCTTGTAGTGCTGCTCTACCGTGCTTCCTGTAAAGCACACCAGGCATTCACTCTGCCTGAGAACTCATTAAGGCGTTTAAGCCAACCTTCCCACAGGATCCGTTTTCCGCAGAAAACAATAGTAGACAACAGTGGTTGTAGGTCCGTAACCTCTCCATGTCACATAGGACAAGTACCCACCGTTCCTGATATTCTTCTGGTTAATAGTCCTCCCTTGAACCAAAAGCTAGATGCCTAGTAGATTTCTCTTTGAACTAATAGCATAAAACTTTATGGTAGGAATGTAATAACACAATATCAGAATGCCTTCAAGCCCATTTTACAAGCTGTGTCATCGACCAGCTGGCGCTTGAGGCCCTTGGTGAACGGATCCGCCAGGTTCTCCTGACTCCGAACATCAATCACTGCAATAACACCTATCTTGATAAGATCGTGTACTGCTCTGTGCTTCAACCGCACCGTTCTCTTCTTCCCGTTGAAGAGTTCATTTGATGCCACTGCTGCTGCCGCCTGGTTGTCACAGTATATCGGTATTGTCGGTATCTGAGCCCCAACCACCGGAAGATCATACATGAGCTCCCGAAGCCATTCTGCTTCATCTGCAGCAGCATCCAATGCAAAGAATTCAGATTCCATGGAGGAGCGAGATAACATAGTCTGCTTCTTCGACTTCCACGATATAGCAGCTCCACCCATGGCGAACACATATCCACCTGTGGAATATTCGCTCTCCACCTCTGAACACCAGCTAGCATCACTGAAGCCTTCCACTACTGACGGATCTCCGCTGTAGTATAGTGCATATGTCTGAGTTTTCTTGAGATATCTCATAACACGCTTCACAGCTTTCCAGTGCTTTACGCCTGGATTGCTCGTAAATCGACTCAGCATTCCCACTGCAAAGGCTATGTCAGGCCTTGTGGCAGTAGTAGCGTACATCAAACTTCCGATGACGCTAGCGTACTCCAACTGCCTGACGCCCTCCTTCGAATTTGGCTCCAGTTTCAGATCACTCCTGTACGGTGTATCAATAATAGGAAGATCTTGATACCCGTAGCGAGAGAGCATCTTCTCAATGTAATGAGACTGTGACAGCGCTATTCCAGTACCTGTTCGGATGATCTTGAGCCCCAAGATTACGTCGGCATCCCCCAAGTCCTTCATACTGAACTTGGTTGAGAGGATTTTCTTTGTCTCTGTGACGCAGCTTAAATCCGTACCTAGGATTAGCATGTCGTCCACGTATAGACAAACGATTACTCCTCTTCCGTCAGCAAACTTCGTATAGACACACTTGTCTGTTTCACTGACCCTGTAGCCATTTGACCTTATCACCTTGTCAAACTTCTCATGCCACATTTTGGGAGCTTGTTTCAAACCATACAGAGACTTCATCAACTTGCAGACTTTGTCTTCCAGACCTCTGACGACAAAACCTTCTGGTTGTTGCATGTAGATCTCTTCGGTCAGCTTGCCATTAAGGAATGCCGTTTTCACATCCATCTGATGTATCACCAGCTTGTGTATTGCTGCTAAAGCAATTAACAATCTGATGGTTGTCATCCGAGCTACTGGAGCATAAGTGTCAAAGTAGTCGATCCCCTGCTTCTGAGCAAACCCCTTGGCCACTAGCCTGGCCTTGAACTTGTCAATGGTTCCATCTGCTTTCATCTTCTTCTTGAAGATCCATTTGCATCCGATGGGTCTTGCTCCTTCTGGCAGGTCAACCAATACCCATGTGTTGTTGGAGGTGATTGAGTCAATCTCGTTGTCTATCGCCTCCTTCCAGAATACAGCATCTCTGGTCTTCATTGCCTCATCATAGGTAAGCGGATCTGCTTCCACATGATAGGTGACGAAGTCATCTCCGAAGTCTTTCGGCCTCCTCGCTCGCTTAGTTGACGGCTCAGCGAGTTCTGGTTCAGCTGATGTCTCCTCGACAACAGCTCCATCTTGGACTACCGGTTCGATACAGACCTCTGTCTGCTTCGCACCCTCATTATTCTCCGGAATATCCGCAAGAACAATGTTCTTGTGCCTTGCAAACTTTTCTTCAAAATATTCAGCATCGCGAGATTCGATGATATGATTTGACTCGATATCAAGGAATCTCCGAGCATCACTCTTCTCGGCATACCCCAGGAAGATCGCCTTAGTAGTCCTTGTCCCCAGCTTCTGAATCTTTAGATCCGGGAGCTTCACATAAGCCAGGCACCCCCACACTCGAATGACATTCAGGTTGGGTCTGACTTTGAACCAGAGTTCATGAGGAGTTATGTCGGAAGTTGCATATGGCACTCTGTTCAGAATGAAAGTGGCCGTTAATGCAGCTTCTCCCCAATAGCACTTTGGGAGACCCGCAGTCAACAGCATAGAGTTCATCATCTCTGTCAACGTTCTGTTCTTCCTTTCTGCTACTCCGTTGGATTGAGGAGAGTACGGAGCCGTTGTCTCATTTAAGATTCCATGTTCTATGCAGAATGATAAGAATTCATGAGACCGATACTCCCCGCCTCGATCACTCCTTAGCCTCTTGAGTTGTTGTCCAGTTTGCCGCTCAGCCTCGGCCCTGAACTCCTTGAACTTCTCGAATGCTTCGTCTTTAGACTTTAGCAAGTAGACGAAAGCATACTTTGAGAAGTCATCGATGAAAGTAATGAAATACTTCATCCCGGCCTTTGTAGAGAATTGTTTGAAGTCACAGATATCTGAGTGAACCAACTCCAGAAGATCTGTGCTTCGATGGACCCTGTGGAAGGGTTTCCTAGTGATCTTCGTCTGAGCACATACTTCGCATTTCTCTACCTTATCCCCACACTTGGAGATAATTCCTAGACTAGACATTCTGTTAATTCTTTTACAATGAACATGTCCTAGCCTATTATGCCACAACTCAAGAGAATAATCAGAAAAAGTGATAGCATTTATATTATCATGCTGGGTTACAACAAGCTGAATCTTGTACATTCCTTCAGTTTGGAAAGCTTTCCCGAAGAATGTACCCTTCTTGGACATCACCAACTGGCCAGCATTGATGTCCATCCTCAAGCCTGCGTTGCAGAGCAGACTTCCAGAGATCAGGTTCTTAGCAATTACTGGAACATGCTTCACACCTTGAAGCGTCAGAGTGTTCCCCGATGTGAGTTTCAGCTCTACCGTCCCGATCCCCAGTACTTCAGCTTGTGCCTGGTTTGCCATTATGACCTTCTCTGAAGTTGGCTCATAAGAGACGAACCAGTCCTTGTCTGAACAGACATGACAGGTCGCACCAGTGTCTATCCACCAATCCAAGTCAGCCCCCACAGTTGCAACCTGTGCTATCATGGCAATTTGATTAGTAACCAAAGAAACCTTGTTAGGCTCACCTTGCTCTTTGGGCTTGGACTTGCATTCACTTTTATAGTGACCCTTCTTGCCACAGTTGAAGCAAGTCACATGGGACTTGGACTTCTGTTGCTTGAATCCTGGACCCTTCACTTTCAGATTCGAGAAGTCCTTCTTCTTGTGGTGAGAAGCCGCCTGCTTCCCTTTGTTCTCTCTGGTGGCTTGAACGAGATTCGCCGTTGCTAGTTGCTTGGATAGGGCGTCCAACTTCTGTTGAGAGCGCATTTCGTCCTCAACATGAATCTCACTGAGGAGATTATCCAGGCTAATCTCCATCTTCTTCCTATGCATCCTTGCATAGATGTTGCTCCATCCTGGAGGAAGTTTTGCCACGATCCCTCCAACGACGAACTTGTCGACGAGGGGCATGCTATCGTCCTCCAGTTTCTGGCGCAGCTTCAGGAACTCTTTCACTTGGGGCAGCATGGTCTTCTCGTCTTCAAAGACCCATTTGTGGTATTTTTCAACCATGAACATCTTCGACGGGTCTCGTCGTCGTCATACAGCTTCCCCACGGACTCCCAGATCTCTTTGGCAGAAGTCTTCTTTGTGTAGGACTCGGCCAGAGAGTCTTCCATGGAATTCAGGATCAGCAGCCTGCATATGCTGTTATCCTTTTTCCACTTCGTCTGCTTGCTCGTAGCAGCGGCCAGAACAGCAGCAGATCCTGTTGCTGGAACGATTGGTTCTTCCTCATCCAACACGTGATCAACATCCACGAGTTGAAGGTTCAGAGTCACCTTTCGCTTCCAGATCTGGAAGTGTTCACCGTCGAATTTCTCCAACTTGTTAAAGCCGGTATCGACAAGCGAAGCACGAGTGTTTTCCATCGAATCGTATAGCTTTGAGATTGTTAGTCCCTTGACGAACAATCGATGGAAAAAACACGAGTTCAGAAACAATTGTAAAGACAATGTTTCTGGCAACAACACCCTAAAGAAGGTGAAGTTGTTTTACGAGAATCTAAAAAGATTATTTCGTAATATTTCTCGAAGGCAACAGAACCGTATAACTTCTAAAGAGAAGCGACGGTATTCTCGAAGGCAACCGAACCGTATTACTTCTAAAGAGAAGCGACGGTATTCTCGAAGGCAACAAGAGATGATCAACAACAGTTGAGTCTCAGATTCTCGAAGGCAACAGAAAGAGGGAGGAAGAAGAAGAACGGATCTTGCTGGGGTGTAGAACACCGGCGCTCAAAGCTATACCCGCAGTACGGATAAGCTCCCAGGAACCAGCAAGTTCAGGAGAACTTATGGAACGCTCGTAGGTCAATATTTGAGACTTGAACGGGCTTCCTGGACTTAACAGACTCCCTCAACTCTCTTCTTGGTGCATCTTTCAAAGAAGGCCAAGGGGCTCTATTTATAGAGTGGAGTTGAGACTTCACCTCTTCTCCTATCCGATGTGGGACTAAAATACCAATACTCAAAAATAGAGTTTGATATTTTAGATCATCCCACAATCAGCATAGAAGTGTGCCAGTCCACGCCTACCCCCCGAACACTCCCGTGCATGCACGAGACATCCTGGAGTCCGTGTCCGAGTCCGCACAACAAAAATTAACTTTCATCCTTGTTGGATTTAATCATTTTTCCTTCTAGAAAAATACTTCCACATGGCACAAACTTGTGCCCCACTACACCTCATGTGCACACCTCAACACAAGCAATGCATTATATTGAGATACTCACCATTTGGTGTAGCCGATGTGGGACTATCTTTTCTAGTCCAAAGGCAAAAACACCAACAAACCCCACTCTCAATAATGCTCATCCACAACCATTATGAGTGCAAACCCACTCTTTGGATTTCCCATAAAACCCCACAACCGTTGATTCACCAAGATTAAATCTCAACCACTCTTTATCTTGGCACAGTCAGCCCTAGGATTCAAAAACCTTTGTGTTTTGTATTATATATATATAAAATAAAAATCCTATTATATCCAAAATATTCCATCACATATCTTGAACTTAGTATATCTGGTGGCTCCCATGAGTTAGAACTGTTGTTAGCTTTGATAGAAGGGAGTCAGACCATACCAATATTTTCTACTGTAATTTATGATAGATATCTTTGCAACACAGAGTAAAGATACAAGTAGCTAGCAACTGTTTGCAACTTTCACTTGGAGCACAATGCAATCTACAATTGTTGATCAGAGTTATACATACAGCTTTCACTTTTTCTGGACAACTCTTGATCAGAGTTATACATACAGCTGTTGAAAACTGAACTTGGAGCATAATTAATGCAAAAAAAAAAAAAAAAATCTAGAAGAAGATGCATGTCGGTCTACATGACACAACCAAAAGATTTCAAGGTTTTAGTAGTAGCACCTACAGGAGGATATGCAAGTTGAAAGAGTACTCTATTTATTTGTGACTTCAAACAAAAATGACAGAGGACTAATAACTGACTCTATTTGTGACTTCAAACAAAAATGACAGAGGACCCTAATTTCACTTGCTTGACTACCTAGCTACCATGGAGCAAGATCGATCCAAAACTGTGGATAGTAGTGAAGTTCCATATCGATCCCGAACGGAGTTACCCTTCCATCCTCCAAGTCGAACACGCCCATATCACTTCTCGGACAACAACAACAACGATAAGGATCGACATTCAAGAAATAGATAGAATTCCTTTTGTATCCATGATCGGTAGCAGCAGCAACGGACACGGAGGAGCTGGATCCCAGAAACAATGCTTGACCACCCAAGCTTACCACCTTGCTCCACGACTTTGTATCGAACTCGAGCTTATGAACCACAAACTTTGTAGTCGATTTAGTATACTTGAACTTGTCAGTGTCCGTAATTTCTTTGGTGACCCTTGAAACCATCAACAGCTCCCCGGATGACTCCACCAGATAATCCCGATAGTCGTATTCAACGTTGTCGTCGTCAACGTAGTTGCCGTCGTCGATCCAATAACAATCCTCGGCAGCTACTGCCATCTTTGGACTTGGGCCATTAACATCTAGCATCACAATCCCTGATCCCGATGTTGCACCGTAGAATTGTCCTCGGTAACAAATTACGTCCTTGAAACAATTGGTTTCCTCGAAGGTGGTCCAACTCGTGTCCTTTCTGATCCTGCAGAAGCTCAATGCTCGCGAGCATTTATGAATGACCATGACCGTGCAACAGCCTTGGTCTTGCAGCTGCTGGGAGGACGAAGAAGGATTCGAGGACAAGACAACCTTGTCCACACAAGAGGAGGAGTTGTTAAATCCATACGAGAAATTACAAGGAGGCGGAGGGAGTGGGATCTCCTCCTTCGTTATAGGATTCCACAAGTGAACATCTCTGAAGTCTTTAACTAACAACCACCCCATAGATGACCCGCATATCACCTTCTTCGGTCGATCGTGACATCGGTACTCTTCTTGTTGGGTCTGATCTAACATGTATTGCGAGTTCGGTAGGAGGATCCGATGAACCCAGTTGACGGGGATGCCGTGCACGTGTCCGGGGGGATACAAGAGGTCATCTTCTGTGTAAGGAAGCAATAGTAGAGGAGCGGTAGGAGGCAGGAGATGCCGAGCCTCCGTCAGTACCAACCGCCACCATCTGCACACGCAGCCAAAACGGATGCGGTCATGGACAGACGGAAGGCGTTGCAGTATCGGAACTAAGAGTTCGGGAAAGAGAGTCGACCACCACCGATATCGATCACCACCCGCGGCAGGCGTGTCTCTTGAAGAAAGCCGATTTATTGCGTACATATCTCCCTCTCTACGTATATAAGTATATATCTTCCTTCTTAATACACGAGACAGTGCCTGCCCCCCTATATATAGGTCGGTTTGAAGTAGAATAGGAATTGGATTATATTTAAAAGGACTATATTTAAAAGATTACGATAAGCTTCAATATGGGAATATATCCTAACTTTCAATGCGGAAATATATATAATTGTATTAGGTTTATATTTAGGTTTCAATATATGTTGGAAATATATCCTACGTTTCAATAGTTGTTGGAAATATATTGGCTATGTTTGATTGAGCCTTTTTTTTCCATGGAAAATATTTCCATCACAAATTTTCACAAATTGTAGTGTTTGATAACATATATTTTCCATGGAATTATATTTCAATAGTCTACCATTTTCCATATTTTCCTCAAAAATGGTGGGAAGTAAAACTGGTCCAGCCTATAGGAAAATATCAATTTCCATATTTTTCATGAAAAATAGACAATCAAACACTCAAATTAATTTCGTGGAATTTTTTTTCCATGTAATTTTTTTCCTAGTAAAATAATTCCACGAACTAAATTTATTTTTCACATCGTTTCTACCTTCTAATCAAACGCACCCTAGATGTTGGAAATAATATATATAAGTTGCTTGACTATCTTTTCATAATCTTAGTTGATAATATGATGAAACTACAGAAGTTGCTTGACTATCTTTTCATAAGTTGCTTGACTACCAACTAATGTCTAAAAGTTTGCCAACTCAATTATTGTATATGTAATTTATGAGCCTTCCTAGATAAATGCATCAAAGATTTCATTGATTTAGTTGCAGTACTAATAAAATGAGATAAATGCATCATTAACAAATGCCCATCTTTATCATTTTGTTGAGGTCTACTCCTAGTTCTAGCATCAATTATGTAGTCCTCCTTCATAAACAAGATTTTCCTGCAGGATCACTGCTGCACTTGCTTGATAGAAGGGAGTCAGACCAAACCAAATCCCCATGGCTCTCTAATTGATCACTAAGTCGGTTGATCTGACAAAGTAGTATATCATCATCATAACCACCGCAATCATCATTAGTTATCCCAACAAAATTCAAATAGTTGACTGGATTCTAAGCTCTCTCTAATATATCTTAATGAAGAAACAATGTGCAATATAAGAAGTTTATTTAGTTTTGATAATTTATCTGACACTCCTTTGGTATCTCAATACAGAATTCCTCTTTTTAAACTTAGGGATGAAATTATAGTGAACAATTGAAAGAGAAATTAAATACAATTTAAAAATCTTTGTTGTTTGTCGCTTCTGCAGGACAAGAATCACTCGAAGCTTTCCAAAAATTATCAATTATGTAATCTTCATAAACAAGATTTTCCAAGGAAAACCACTTGCTTAGTCCTCACAAACAAGATTAATTTCCAGGATCACTTCACTCGCTTGACTACCTACCATGGAGCAAGATCAATCCAAAACTGTGGAGTGTAATGAAAAATCATATCGATCCCGAACTTAGTTACTTTTCCATCCTCCAAATCAAACACACCAATTCATGGGGACCTCTTTTCCGATCTGATCATTATTATAGTGAACGTAGTTACTTTTCCAATCTGATCTGACCTTCATGGAACCACAATGCACCCCTCCGACTACCCGTAAGAATGTCACCCACTCCTTGCCATTCATGGGGGCCTCTATCTGGCAGGCCTAACTCTGCACTTTGATGGCGCCGGAATAAACTTGAAATAGGGCAGGTAAAAAACAGATGCGCCATCGTCTCACGTTCTCCCATTCACAAAGGACACAAACTGGATACCAAAATAAATTACTAGGTAATTAGATTGTCCCCCATATAAAAGTGGACAAACCTTGTAAGTTGTCATTTTTCTCATTAATGATCGATCTTATTATATCTGGTGGCAAAAGGAGTTGACGAAACTATATCTTGATCTTACTATATCTTAACGTTGACAGAAGGGGGTCAAACTAGGGCTGCAAATGAGCCAAGCCGTTCGCAAGCTGCTCGAAGCTCGGCTCGATAAAAGCTCGTTCGAGCTCGGTTCGTTTAGTAAACAAGCTGAGCTCAAGCTTCATTTTCGAGCTCGTTTAATAAATGAGCCAAGCTCAAGCTTAGAAGTACTCGGCTCGTTTGAGCTCGCAAGCTGGCTCATTTATGAGCTTGCGAGCTAGCTCGTTTAGAAGCTCGTTTAGGAGCTCATTTATGAGCTTGTTTAAAAACTCATTTGTTCTATGTTGAATTCTAATTTTATATATGTTTGTATAACAATATGGATATGTGGCTTATATATTTATATGTCCTTAATAATTAATATTAAAGAACTTTTTTAATTAATTTTTTATAAATAAATTGTTACTATTACAGGAACTTGAATTCAAACCTATCTAGCTTAAAATCGAGCTGGTTAAGCTTGAAATCAAGCTTAATGAGCTTGAAATCAAGCTGAGCGAGCTTGAAATCAAGCTTAACGAGCTTATCGAGCTTGTTTATCTAGCTTGAATCAAGCTTGCTTATCAAGCCAAGCTTGAGCTCAAATCAAGCCAAGCTCAAGCTTAATATAAACAAGCTCGAGCCAAGCTCAAGCTCTAAAATAAAAAACTTATCAAGCTTGAGCTCGAGCTCGAGCTCGATTAATTTTAGTCAAGCCAAGCTCAAGCTTACAAAAGCTTGGCTCGGCTTGGCTCGTTTACAGCCCTAGGTCAAACCATACCAAATCCTCATAGCTCTCTAGTCCATCACTAAGTCGATCGATTGATCTGACAAAGTTATAAGCACCGCAATCATAATTAGTTAAACTTATCCCAGCAGAATGCAAATAGTTGACCGGATTCTAAGCTCTCTATATATAGTCCATAGTTTAAAGTATCGGCCGATACCAATCCGATACGGCCGATACTGATACGGTTTGGCATGTCCCGATCCGATACCGATCGATACCAGATACTGACCGATATCGACCTTGGGGATCTCTTTTCCGATCAATTTGGCAAAGAAAATTGAACGAAAAAGACAAATCAACAAGGATTTGAAGCATAATAAGATTGTAAAAGCATATAAAAGAAGAAAATTGATCTACTGCATGTAAATCGGTAAGGGTGATTATTATTTCATTTAATTTTAAACTACTAAGAAATAACACTGAAAATACTTAAAATTATGCTTAAATGTATAAAATATATTTTTAAAATGTTAATAATTATTTGTTTTCCGATACAAAAATCCGATACTCCGATCCGAAACCACCGATACTACGGATATTGCCGATACCGACGATACCGATTCCGATACCGATAATGCGAACCTTGATATATACCTTTGTGAAGCAACAATGTGCAGTAAGAAATTTAAATTTAGATGCCTTTTATATTTAAGTTTGATCATTTATCCACATGAACAAGGTACCCATGTTCCTTACCGAGACAACAAACTTACTTAGACACTTGTAGATGAGATATACTTATTTTCTACTGTAAGAGAAATTAGAGTACACTATTGAAAGAGAAATTAAGTCAGAGCGTTCCAAAAATTAACAATTATGTAATCTCCATAAACAAGATTTTCCCATGTTCCTTGCTTTACTGCTTACCATGGAGCAAGATCGATCCAAAATTGTGGATGGTAGAGAATATCCGTATCGATCTTTGAATATAGTTAAGCTTCCATCCTCCAAATCAAACACGCCCATATCACCTCCCAAATCATAATAAGAATCATCCAAGAAATAGATAGAATTCCTTCTGTATCCATGATCGGTAGTGGCAGCAACGGACACGGAGGAGCTGGATCCCAGAAACAATGCTTGATCACCCAAGCTTACCACTTTGCTCCACCTCTTCGTGTCGAAATCGAGCTTATGAACCACAAACTTTGTAGTCGACTTAGTATGCTTGTCCTCGTCAACGTTCGTGATCCTTTTGGTGAGCCTTGTAACCCTCAACAGCTCCCCGGATGACTCCACCAGATAATTTTGATGGTAGTATTCAACGTAGTCGTCGTCAACATAGTCGTTGTCGTCGTACCAATCACAATATGCGTCCACTTCCATCTTTGGACTCGGACCATTAACATCTAACATCACAACCCATCCTCCCCATGTTACACCGTAGAATTGCCCTCGGTAACAAATTACGTCCTCGAAACTATTGGTTCCCGTGAAGGTGGTCCAACTCGTGTCATCTCCGATCTTGCAGAAGCTAAATGCTTGTGAGCATTTAGAAATGACCACGATAGTGCAACAGCAGTCTTCTTGCTGCTGCTGCTGCCGGGAGGATGAACTGCAAGGATTCGAGGACAAGACAACCTTGCCCATTACCAAAGAGGGCTTGTCTCGAGGGAGTGGGATCTCCTCTCTTGTTATTGGATTCCACAAGTGAACACCTCCGCCGCCGTCCCTTACTAACAGCCACCCCATAGATGACCCGCATATCACCTTCTTCGACTCCGGTAGGAGGATCCGATGAACCCAGTTGGCGGAGATGTCGCCATGCAGTACTTGTCGTCGACGGGGACACGAGTGGTCATCTTCTTGTCCGCGAGGAAGCAATAGTAGAGGAGCTGTAGGAGGCAGGAGATGCCGAGCCTCTGTTAGTACCGACCGCCACCAGCTACACACATAACCGAAACGGATGCGGTCACGGACGGACGGAAGACGTTGCAGTATCGGAACTAAGAGCTCGGGCAAGAGAGTCGACCACCACCGATCACCAACTGCGGCACATGCTCCTCGTCGTTTTGCTGCAGGCATGTCTGCTGAAGAATGTCGCTTTACTGCATGCATATCTCCCTCTCTAAATATATGTCTTTCTTCTTAATACACATACAATGTCTGCTGAAGAAAGTCGCTTTACTGCTTATATATACAGAGAGAGAGAACAGCTAGCTTCAATTGGGAATATATCCTAATTTTCCTATCCCGGTATCAAATAAGTTTCTTCTTTAGGCAAATCGTTCCTATAAGTATCCATCCAACTTTACATCTTTATTTTTTCATCCAACTTTACATATACAAGTTTCCATATACATATATATATATATATAAATATATATATATAGGGAGCTAAATGCTTGTGAGCATTTAGAAATGACTACAAATATAATCTATTCCAGATTACAAAATAAGTCATATGACCATAAATATATATATATCTCGAAGAAGGTAAATATTGTAAATATTATTGGGGAAAAAACAATGATTACAAATATAATCTATTCCAGATTACAAAATAAGTCATATGGTGTCAAGGATATCTACGTCAGGATCTATATTTATTTGTATAACAAAAATATTAAGGAAGAGACCCTCAAATATACACGCCGATTGCGTTCCCTTCACATGTGCCAGACCATTATCCCAAAAATAATCATGAGACTTGGATTAACGTACATTTTAATAACTACATGTTTGTTTAACCAACCTATTGCACACCCAAAATCTTAGTCTTGAGGATCCCGCCTCGCCACCTTGAACCCTTGTAGGCCTTTCAGAGCTTTGCCGCCTCTCAGCCTCATGTCGCCCTAAAAAGTTGGTTAATGGTGAGCTTCATGCCAAAGAGAAACCTGGTTGTCAGTAATCTAGGAGAGTGTGGTTAATGGTGAGCTTCATGCCAAAGAGAATCCTGGTTGTCAGGTAATCTAGGAGAGTGGCAGGTTTAGGTATATTGGGGTTAAGTAATTTTCCAGATTTGTTAAAATTTGAAAGATTTGAAATCTTTTATTGTCAATAATTTATGAGACTTCCTTAAATACAAATTGATACCTTCAACCATTAGATTTAAGTTAGCTAAACTCCTAGAGAAAGAAACAATTGTGCTCATTGGATATGCATTACTATTGGGATTAAATTGTATATATTGTGATTGGCCCATGTGACTTAGGCCCAAGTTGATATGCATATGTATAAATACGTGTTATCCGGATTAATGAAAAATTAGGTCATTACCTTCCCACTTCTTCACATGGTATAAGAGCCAGACGGCTAGGGCACGAATTTTTTTTCGGTCGACGGGATGACGAGCGGCAGTGGCGCGACTTCTACGCAGGCGACACCAAGAGTCAATCCTACCTCCCCGTATTATCTTGGTTTTAATGACAATCCGGGTAATATAATTACGAACGTGGTGTTTCGTAGGGAGAATTATGAGGAATGGTCGAGATCTATTCGGCTTTCTCTACGAGCTACAAAAATTTGGGTTTAGATGGGTCTATCGATCGACCTACAGAGAAGGACAAACGGGAGGATTGTTATTGCATCCAATCGATGCTTGTGCAATGGATCTTGCACACTATTGACGTTTTGGTGAAGAAGACGAAACCCTACTTTGAGCAGGCAAAACCCCTGTGGGATTCGCTCAAGGACCGCTTTAGCGAGGGGAATGGCGCTAGAATTCAACAGATTAAATTCGTTGGCTAAGTTTCCATGTCGGTGGTCGACTACTTCGGCCAATTGTGGTAATTATACGTATGATATCCCGAAGCAGATGCAGAAACGAGTTGATGAGGAGCGCTTTTATTAGTTCCTTTATGGGATCAATAAGGAATTTTATGGCAACGTTTGCTCCAATTTATTGACACAAGATCTGCTTCCTACTTTGGTGCGCGCTTATCAAACCATGTTACAGGAAGAACGGTTGCGCACGTCCACAAGGCCTACTTTGAGCAGGACGAGGTTATGGCGCTTGCCACGTTTGGATGCTTGGGATAAATCGGAGTTGCTTTGTAATTTTTGCAAACGCAACGGACATGAAGAAGCCACTTGCTTCGAGAAACATGGATTTCCGGATTGGTGGGGGGATAGACCGCATGGCGGCGGACGAGGGGCTGGCCGTGGACGTGGTGGCGGACATGCGGCTGGTGGTGGGCGTGGGCGGGGTGCGTGCAATGATGGCAGGACGTGGCGCCCCGGCTGCGGCACAGCCACATATGATAGGTGATGGTGCAGGCTGTATTCCGGGAATAACTCCGGACCAAGGGCAACAACTTCTTTCTTTGCTTGGTAATTCTTCGGTCAAATCTCCGGAGGTGACGGCAGTGGAGGCATGTCCGATTGGGTTCTCGGACGGACAGACTGCGGTTGCCTCGTGGAGCGGGCGTGTTGCTCTTGCACCGGGCATTATATTTGTAGCTCAATTACATTGCAATTTAATTTCTGTGTCCCATCTTATGGACAATATAAATTGTATTGTACAATTCACTAAAAATTTGTGCGTTTTTACAGGATCCCAATTTGAGGACCCTGATTGGCATCGGTGAATGGCGGTTACTCTACTACTTTCGTATTGACCGAAGACTCAAGCCTTGGCAGTAACTGGGATGACTTCTCTGGATATTGGCCATCAGCGAATTGGGCATCCTTCTGATAAAATAGTAAGGTCTCTTCATATTGCTAGTAGCTGTAGTAGTTCAGTGAATAAGGCATGTGATGTTTGCCATCAGACAAAGCAAATTTGAGATATTTTTTCTGTTATGGACTCTAGGGCTGTTGCAACATTTGATTTGATAAAATGTGATCTTTGGGGGCCGTATCCTACGCCTTCTTCGTATGGAGCTAGATATTTTTTGACGATTGTTGATGATTTTTCTCGTGCCGTTTGGGTGTTTTTGTTGATTGATAAAGCTGAAGTATACAGGAATTTTCCTGCAGCTGTAACTGCAGGTACAGAACCGGCCTCCTTTAAAGAGGCGATTAAAGATGCAGGGTAGTACGAAGCTATGCAGAAAGAGATACAGGCTTTGGAGGATAGTGGCACTTGGACCATGGAGATGCTTCCGGCTGGAAAACATGCTCTGGGGAGCCGAAGGGAGTATAAGATAAAGTATGACTCTGATGGGAGTGCCGAGCGGCATAAAGTTCGTTTGGTAGGTTTCGGAAATCATCGGATTGAAGGGATTGATTACACTGATACTTTTGCTCCGGTTGCGAAAATGGTTACTGCTCGTGCTTTTCTAGATCTAGCTGCAAAACAATTGGGAACTACATAAGATGGATGTTCAGAATGCTTTCCTGCATGAAGATCTTACAAAATAAGTTTATGTCAAACTACCCCTGATTTTTGAACTACACGCCCCAATCAGGTGTGTCAACTTCGAAAATCTCTTTATGGGCTTAAACAGGCGCCTCATTTGGTTTGCGAAGTTGGCTTCTTCTTTGAAGGAGTACGGATTCTGCCAATCGTGCTCTGACTACTTGCTTTTTACTCTTCATAAGGGCGATTTTCAGATAAATGTTCTTGTGTATGTTGACGATTTGATTCTCTTTGGCAAAAATTCTGCTGCTCTTGCTGCCTTTAAGAATTATTTGAGTACATGCTTTCATATGCAAGACCTTGGGGTGTTGAATTTTTTTCGGAGTTGAGGTAGCTCGAAGTACGAAAGGTTTTTTTTTTTCCATCGGAAATATACACTTGACATCATTTCTGAGACATGATTGTTGGAGGCGAAACCCGCGGGCTTTCCCATGGAACAACATCATCAACTGGCACGCTCTACAAGTTCAGTATTGTCGAATAGGGAAGCATATAGGCGCCTCGTGGTGCGGCTGATTTATCTTTCATTTACTCGGCCGAATTTGGCTTATGTTGTTCACATCTTGTCACGGTTTTTGCCTAAGCCTCGGCGTGATCATTGGGATGCGGCTTTGAGGGTTGTTTGATATCTGAAGGGTTGTCCTGGTCAGGACATTCTCCTTCACTCTTATTGTGATTTGCGGCTCCGAGGGTTGTGTGATTCATATTGGGCGAGTTGTCCCATCACGCGACGCTCTTTGTCTGGATGGTTGGTTTTTCTTGGTGATTTACCAATATCTTGGAAGACGAAGAAACAAGTGACGGTGTCCCGCTCCTCGTCGAAGCCGATTACCGTGTAATAGCAACAGTCACGTGTGAGGTTAAGTGGCTCAAGGGGTTGCTTGGCAGTTTGGGGGTGCAACATTCGTGTTCTATGTATTTGTTTTGTGATAGCCAATCTACTTTACATCTTGCGCAAAATCTAGTGTTCCATGAGCGCACAAAACACATTGAGATGCATTGTCATTTTTGAGAGATGCTATTCTTGATGGAGTTATTCGCCCATCTCATGTTCCGACGGATGGGCAATTGGTGGACATTTTCACCAAAGCTTTGTGTAAACGGCAATTTGAGTTTCTTTTGCGCAAGTTGGGCCTTTGTGACTTGCATGCTCCAACTTTAAAGGGGGGTAATGGAATTAAATTGTATATATTATGATTGACCCATGTGACTTAGGCCCAAGTTGATATGTAAATGTTAAGTGTACCCGGATTAATGAAAAATTAGGTCATTATCTTCTCACTTCTTCACAATTATATCTATATCTATATATAGTTTTATATATTAGTCATGTTCACTTACATTGCGCTGTACAAGAAACTATAATATTGTTAAAAAATAGATAAAAATTTTATTTTATTAAAATATGTTCAATTTGATTTGAATATATTTTAACTAGGATTGTTATGGATATGCTTTTAGAATTTTGAATATGTGTTTAGTTAGATAATACAATGTATTTAGTTTAAATATAATTTTAATTTTAATTTATTTTAGGATTTGTTATTTGTTTATATAATCAGAAGAAGTTTAGAAATTTTTTTTAACTTCGTCAGAGATACATATAGAAAAAGTTTTTAAAAAAATTCTAGCTACTTTTTTAACATATATTACAACAATTAAGGTTACATACATTAGTCAGAGTGATTAATTTTATAGACACTTTATATATAAGAGAAGAAGTTAATCTCCAGATTATGTGATACAGTCCTACTATGTGCAAGTATCAGGGCCTTGACACTTGGCAAGGCAGTGTCAGTTCACTTGACAATGGAATATATGGCAATCCTACAGTATCAACACTCAGTATCATTCAATTGCAATTTGCCATAACTTAGTATCAATACTTTGTATCAATCCAATTGCCAGATATCAATATCAAAACTCACTCAAGCTCAAGCTCAAGCTCAGTATCGGTGTTACTTACCAACATTAGTTAAGTCAGTCAGTTTAATTGCTGAACTCAAGTGTAATTAGTATTTAGTCATCAATGTTGTAATTAGCAATGAGCTTAGGCAGTAATGAACTTAGTTAGTTTGTTAGTGATCAAAGGCTTGTAACATAATTACTATAAATTGAAGAGATAAGTAAGAGAAAGAAGGTGGGTTGTAATCATTTTCTTGATCGATATAAAATTAATTACAATTCGATTACATTGTCTCTTTACATAGATACAAAAGGAGGTTCGGTCACCTCTATTATCCAATCCCAGTACAAGAGACGTCAACAATTTGGTATCAGAGCCTTGGAGCCGATACTCGAAGCCAGTAGAGAACATGGTTCGAGCAGCCATGGCTCCGCACAACTAGGATCACAAGGGAAGCAACAGGCTATGGATTGAGAAAGAAGGTTCTTAGCTGTCACGACCCGATCCAAATAATTGGGTCGAACCGGATCATGTCCAGCCTAAACCGTTGTTGAGACGACAGTAGTAAGCTGTTCCATTAGCAGGTAACCATACAACAACATCTATATTTGTCACAACTCAAATTCGGAAAATAAAATTTTATTAAACTTTGAAATAAGTACAACTGGAATGTGAAAGAACTGAATTAAAAACTAAAATCAAATTACAAAATTCTAAACAACAAATCTAGAAACAGAAAATCTAGCTAAGTGTTCGGCTCGCCGGCCTCAAGTCCTGCGTCCTCCAACAGGGTACAGAACTGGGTCAAATTAGCTGTTGTATAGTATAACAGCTCAGCATCCTCAATGTTCCCTAAAAATGTTATCTCTAGTCAGGAGGGAGCAAAGTACAATTCATGCTAATTTAAACAGTTAAAATAAATAATAGAATTATGCACTTTTAAACAGTTTAGAAATTAACAGTTTTCTAGCAGTAAAACAGTGTGATTTGAATAGGCAATGAATATGACCGACTTGGGATGTACAGTTGTATCCTATTGATACGATTCGGCTTATCCCCGTGTGTATGAGGGGTAAGCTAAACTGGCCTAAGTTACAGTTGGATGTGGTCATAAACATTACTCTATTCCCCCAGTCTTCAATCAGTTACAGTAGTTGCAGTCGGTACTCTCAGGGAGAGTTTCGTGTTTGCATCGTGGTTTAAACTTGCAGTAAAACGATTATTAAAATAACTGTAAAACTAACACAAACTATACTTGCCTCAAAATAGACTGGACTGGAGAGGATGAAGACTTCGAGATGGAAATTCAGAATCGTCCTCGAATTCCTACATTCGAGAAATTGACTCAGATTCCAGGTTTACCAATCTAGCTACGCTAGTAGAAATCTCTATTTGTGTCCTAATCCCATTTTAATTCTTTAATTAACAAAACACGAAAACATGATTATTTGTGCGTTGATTTAATACGAGGGAAAAGATCGTTTTATACTTTGTATTTGGAAAAACTCGTTGATACCAGATTAATTGATTAAAACTTTATATTTTCATAATTTATAAATATAAAACTAATTTCTTATTTAGTGAGAAATACATGATCTTTAATTAATATTAAAACTTGTAGGTTTTAGGTGAGAAAATCTTTATTAATTTTGTACGAAAATACTTTTATTAAATTTTATTCGTTTAATACAAAAACTCGCAAAATCAGCAACAACCAAAACCTACGCTACCAATTTACAGTTACAGAACCAACAACCAGCTGGGCTTATGCCCATTACAATTTATTTACATAAATTGAAATAAGACAAAAACTGCCGTTAGTTCTAAACTTTAAATAAATTAAATATGAATAAAAATTAAATGATAAAAATAAAGATAAAATAATTATTTATCGAGTCTCAGATATGGTCCAATCTTCAACTGGGCTAATGCCTCAACGTCCGGGCGAAACCGGTTTCGTTTGCACTTAGCCGGGACCCATTGACCGATACGGTCGTCACCCAAAATCCAAATATTAAATAAAATTCCGAAATCCATTTTAAATTTATTTTTAAAATATTCTTGAATTCACGGAAAAATCCGGCAGTATCTCCTCTGTTTTTTGTCAACCCAAAAACTGGAAAATATGCCAATATTTTTCCTGCAAATCCCAAACCAGGGAATCCCAAAATATATATATAAAAATAACCACAAACATTCCACAGATTAATTCGGAACGACCCGAACCAAATTCGGGAGTCCGAAACTAAACCAGAACATCACAGCACAATAATCGGAAAGATCCGAAAACTAAAGTATTGAGAAAACCATTTCCAAAATATTTCGGAAATAAGGAAAACCAAATAACAGAACTTCCCGACGTTCCTCGGAAATCCCGGGAACGACGTTCACCCCAAAAATCAAATTTCCCAAAGGAAACTCGTGGACCAATTCATCATCGACACCGGGGAGGGACGAACTACTGTGATTAACCAGGGTTTACCCAAAATGACGGAATCCGAAGGGTTGCCTCGGACTCGGGACACGCAATCCACAGATCGAGGTTGAAAATCCAGCGAAGAACGCTGTCCAGAACAGCGGACAGCCTCGGGATCAGCGCTGGGGACGACAACGTTCCTCGTGCTAGGGCACGGGAAGCACACGGGGTCAGCGCTGGCCGGCAGCGTGGGACGCCGGGGGCTGCGGGAGGCGCTGGACACTTGCGCGGGGCGGGGCGCCGGCGTCGGGCGGCCGGAGGAGCCGCGGGCGGCCGGGATGCGGTGGCGCGCCGGGATCGGGCGCGCACGGGTTGCGCGGATTGGCTGCCGGGAGGGCGCCGGGGCGCGGAGGCGAAGGGGCGTCGGGCGCGGAGGTGCGCGGGAGGCCGGCGGTCGGGTGGCCGGGGGTCGGCGCCGCCGGGGTGAGGTCGGCGGGCGGCTGCGGGTCCACGCGGGAGGGGGCTTCGGGAAGGAGTTCTGTGAGAGAGGAAGGGAACGGGAAAGTTGTGAGGAAGAATGGGGAAGAAGGGGTTGAGAGGGTTTTCTTTGATGGGTTGCTGGTGAAGTTGCTCTCTAATGTGGGAGTATGGTGTGTTAAAAAAGGGAGTGGGGAAAAATACATGTGGGGGTGAGTGTTTTGGGGAGAAGAGAATTAAGGAGAGGGAAAATGAACGTGGGGGGTTGGTTAAGGATATGGTCCACTTTGGACCAGTTTCCAAGTGTCAAAAATATTATTATTATTATTTTTATATTAAAGAAATCAGATATCAAAGGAAAGGTTTGGACTAGGTCTTGGTTCGGAAATCGGGTTCGGGTTCGGGTCTGGGTTCGCAAACAAAAGCCATGAATTAATTTTGAAATTAATTTCCAAGCCAAATAATAATAATAATAATAATAATAATAATAATAATACTAATTAACCAAAGAAATTGGGTTTCACATTAGCAATTGAAGGTACGATCGAAACCTTTGAGTACTAAATTCGATAGGTTGATGGACAAATTTGCTAGGTCAAGATGGGGATTCGAATTTGCCAGGTCAAGATGGCCAAGTTTTACGATTTGCACTATCACAGACCCACCAGTTTTAGCAAACCAGACGAATACCACCACTTCTGGCTAAGAAAATCCTAACAGCAACATAATAACAAACATGAATTCTCTCTCTTTTCATTAGAAAGGATAATCTCTGCATTTATGAGTATTTTGTTATACTATTAGTTTTACATACCAATTAATTTATACGAGGATCCTATGAATGTTAGTTTTACATACCAATTAATTTATACGAGGATCCTATGAATGTTAGTTTTACATACCAATTAATTTATACGAGGATCCTATGAATCTGAAATTCAGGAAGATATGTGAAATGAAAGAATACCTCCTTAGTGGTACATGTACATCAAATATGTGCGATAGGGATGAATTCTCAATTCTTGCAATAAGTTATTCTAATAGCACACCAACTATAGCGCTCACAAATTCTTGGAACGAGTTATTCTAATGGCACCCCAACAACTATAGCGTCAAACGTTTCTGGCACCTCAACATTTTAATGTTCGATTTTGGCACCCAAATTTTAAAAATTGTTCTTTTGAAGCATATTCCGTTGAAGTACATCTAAACCACTTCAAAAAAATATTTGACAATACAAGTATTTAAATTACACTTTTGTACTAAAGAATATCTTTTGAAATAGTCTCATATGATTCAAAATTGACAAAATATACTTCAAAAGAATAATTTATATAGTTGGAATGTCAAAATCGAACAATAGAAACTTAAGGTGACAAAAAAACATATGAACCTATGGCTGGAGATGATCCTCTCTTTAAGTTTCTTAGTTCAGAGTAAAGATACAAGCAGCTAGCAACTGTTTGCAACTTTCACTTTTTCTGGACAACTCTTGATCAGAGTTATACATACAGCTGTTGAAAACTGAACTTGGAGCATAATTAATGCAAAAAAAATCTAGAAGAAGATGCATGTTGGTCTACATGACACAACTAGAAGATTTTCGGGTTTTAATAGTAGCACCTACAGGAGGATATGCAAGTTGCAAGAGTACTCTATTTGTGACTTCAATGACAGAGGACTAATAACTGACTCTATTTGTGACTTCAAACAAAAATGACAGAGGACCCTAATTTCACTTGCTTGACTACCTACCATGGAGCAAGATCGATCCAAAACTGTGGATAGTAGTGAAGTTCCATATCGATCCCAAACGGAGTTACCCTTCCATCCTCCAAGTCGAACACGCCCATATCACTTCTCGGGCAACAACAACAACGATAAGGATCGACATTCAAAAAATAGATAGAATTCCTTTTGTATCCATGATCGGTAGCAGCAGCAACGGACACGGAGGAGCTGGATCCCAGAAATAATGCTTGATCACCCAAGCTTACCACCTTGCTCCACGACTTTGTATCGAAATCGAGCTTATGAACCACAAACTTTATAGTCGACTTAGTATACTCAAGCTCGTCAGAGTCCGTAATTTGTTTGGTGACCCTTGAAACCATCAACAGCTCTCCGGATGACTCCACCAGATAATCCCGATAGTCGTATTCAACGTGGAGGTCGTCAACGTAGTTGCCGTCGTCGATCCAATCACAATCCTCGGCAGCTACTGCCATCTTTGGACTTGGGCCATTAACATCTAGCATCACAATCCATGATCCCGATGTTGCACCGTAGAATTGTCCTCGGTAACAAATTACGTCCTCGAAACGATTGGTTTCCTCGAAGGTGGTCCAACTCGTGTCCTTTCTGATCCTGCAGAAGCTCAATGCTCGCGAGCATTTACAAATGACCATGACCGTGCAGCAACCTTGGTCTTGAAGCTGTTGAGAGGACGAAGAAGGATTCGAGGACAAGACAACCTTGTTAAATCCATACGAGAAATTACAAGGAGGTCGAGGGAGTGGGATCTCCTCCTTCGTTATAGGATTCCACAAGTGAACATCTCTGAAGTCTTTAACTAACAACCACCCCATAGATGACCCACATATCACCTTCTTCGGTCGATCGTGACAGCAATAGTACTCTTCTTGTTGGGTCTGATCCGACATGTATTGCGAGTCCGGTAGGAGGATCCGATGAACCCAGTTGACGGGGATGTCGTGCACGTGTCTGGGGGGATACAAGAGGCCATCTTCTGTGTAAGGAAGCAATAGTAGAGGAGCGGTAGGAGGCAGGAGATGTCGAGCCTCCCTCAGTACCGACCTCCACCAACTGCACACGCAGCCGAAACGGATGCGGTCACGGACGGACGGAAGGTGTTGCAGTATCGGAACTAAGAGCTCAGGCAAGAGAGTCGACCACCACCGGTCACCACCCGCGGCACATGATCGTCGTAGTTTTGCTGCATGCATGTCTGTTGAAGAAAGTCGCTCTACTGCAGACATATCTCCCTCTTCCTTCTTAACAGACCAGAGACAATGCCTTATATATATAGGTAGGTTAGAAGTTTGGTAGGATTTGGATTATATTTAAAGGATTTAGGTAAATATTATCTTTGAGTTTATATTTAAAAGATACGATAAGTAAATCAATATGGGAATATATCCTAATTTTTCCTAATTCCGATATCAAATAAGTTCTTTTTTAGGCAAATCGTTCCTATAAATATCCATCCAACTCTACATATACACACGTTTTTCAAATATAATATTAACATTAAAATATTAATATTATTGCAAATCCTAATTATCAAGGAAGGGATATATATAATATTGACCACAAAAGGATATATACTTAATACTTAATATTAATGATCAAATCCTCTCCTTTCCATTTTTTTGTTCTTCTCTTTCTTTAGTTTTTTTCTTCCATAGTTTTTTTTTTTCTTCTCTTCCCTATATTAAATATTCCTTTTATACCGGAATGATAATAATATATCTTTAAAAATAAATATATAATTAAAAATGTTAAATTGAATGTTAATATTAATACTAATTTTAATGTTAATGTAAATTTGAATATTAATTTGAATATTAATATTAATTTTAATTTTAATATTAATATTAATATTAATTTCAGTTTCAGTTTTAGTTTTAATTTTAGTTCTAATTTTAGTTTTAATTTTAATTTAATTTTACTTTTATTTTTACATTTATTTTAAATTTTAATTTAGATAAATTTTTTAAACAATATATTTTTAAAAATAAATAAATATTAAAATATTAAATTTAATGTTAATATTTATATTAGTATTAATATTAATATTAAATAATATCAATATCAATATCAATGTTAATATTAATAATAATATTAATGTTAATATTAATGTTAATGTTAATTTGAATATTAATGTTAATGTAAATTTTAATTCGATGTTATTTTTATTTTTATTTCAATTAATGTTAATTTTAATTTTGTTAATTTATTTTTATATTAATTTTCATAATTTTAATTTAATTTAATTTAATTTTAATTATAATTATAATATCGATGTTAATTTTAATATTAAATTTTATTTTAGTGTTAGTTTTAATTTTAATACTAACAAAATTAACATTAATATGAGAATTAATAATAGTATTTTTAAAATTGATGTATTTTGAAAGATATTGTTTTTTTTAGCTTTTCTAAACAAATCTATCTATATTAAAAAAATCTCTCTCTCTATTAAAAAATAATCAATCTATATTTTAAAATTAAATTGATGGATGTGACTCTTTTTTTTTTTCAAAAAGATAGATTTGTTTTTAAAAAGAGATATTTAAATTTTTAAGAAAAAAAAAATGAGAAATTGGAAAAGAAACGTGTATGTCTAGTGTTCCCATAAGTTTCCCGTAAGTTCAACCTCTAAAGGAAAAAAAAAAAGCAAAGGAAGAGAAAACCAAAGCAAGAGATGCCAAGAAAAAGAAAAGGAGAGAATCAGATCATTAATATTCATTAAATAACCGATTGTTACGTTCCCTCCGAACATGCCAAACAAATGCCTCCAATCTGATATGACCTTCACGAAACCACAATGCTCCCCTCTGACTACCCGTACGAATGTCACCCACCACTCCTTGCCATTCATGTGGGTCTCTATCTGGCAGGCCTAACTCTGCACTTTGATGGCGCCGGAGTAAACTTGAAATAGGGCAGGTAAAAAACAGATGCGCCATCGTCTCACGTTCTCCCATTCGCAAAGGGCACAAGATAGGGTCGCAAAGGGCACAAGATAGGGTCCCAACCTAGATACCAAAATAAATTACTAGGTAATTAGTTTGTCTCCCATATGAAGGTGGACAAACCTTGTAAGTTAAGTTGTCATTTTTCTCATTAATAATGATCGATATCTTGATCTTGGCAAAAGGAGTTTGATGAAACTATATCTTGATCTTACTATATCTTAACATTGACAGAAGGGGGTCAAACCATACCAAATCCTCATGGCTCTCTAGTTCATCACTAAGTCGATCGATTGATCTGAGAAAGTTATAAGCACCGCAATCATCATTAGTTAAACTTATTCCAGCACGCAGAATGCAAATAGTTGACCGGATTCTAAGCTCTCTATATATAGTCCATAGTTTAAAGTATCGGCCGATACCAATCCGATACGGCCGATACCGATACGATTTGGCATGTTCCGATCCGATACCGACTGATACCAGATACTGACCGATACCGACCTTGGGGATCTCTTTTCCGATCAATTTGGCAAAAATAATTGAACGAAAAAGATAAATCAACAAGGATTTGAAGCATACTAAGGTTGTAAAAGCATATAAAAGAAGAAAATTGATCTATTGTATGTAAATCGGTAAGGGTGACTGCTATTTCATTTAATTTTAAACTACCAAGAAATAACACTGAAAATACTTAAAATTATGCTTAAATGTATAAAATATATATTTTAAATGTTAATAATTATTTATTTTCCGATACAAAAATCCGATACTCCGACCCGAAACCACCGATACTACGGATATTGCCGATACTGATTCCGATACCGATAATGCGAACCTTGATATATACCTTTGTGAAGCAACAATGTGCAATAAGAAATTTAAATTTAGATGCCTTTTTTATTTAAGTTGATCATTTATCTTGACACTCCTTAGGTATCGCCTTAGGTATCTCAATCCACATCAACAAGGGGATGAGGGGAAAATTTGGAAAGAAGGTACCCATGTTCCTTACCGAGACAACAAACTTACTTAGAAACTTGTAGATGAGACATACTTATTTTCTACTGTAAGAGAAATTAGAGTACACTATTGAAAGAAAAATTAAGTCAGAGCATTCCAATGTTATACTTATTTTCCCATGTTCCTTGCTTTACTGCCTACCATGGAGCATGATCAATCCAAAATTGTGGATGGTAAAGAATATCCGTATCAATCTTGAATGTAGTTAAGCTTCCATCCTCCAAATCAAACACGTCCATATCACCTCCCAAATCATAATAATAATCATCCAAGAAATAGATAGAATTCCTTCTATATCCATGATCGGTAGTGGCAGCAACGGACACGGAGGAGCTGGATCCCAGAAACAATGCTTGATTACCCAAGCTTACCACCTTGCTCCACCTCTTTGTGTCGAAATCGAGCTTATGAACCACAAACTTTGTAGTCAACTTAGTATGCTCGCCCTCGTCAATGTTCGTGATCCTTTTGGTGAGCCTTTCAACCCTCAACAGCTCCCCGGATGACTCCACCAGATAATTTTGATGGTAGTATTCAACGTAGTCGTCGTCAACATAGTCATTGTCTTTGTACCAATCACAATATGCGTCCACTTCCATCTTTGGACTCGGGCCATTAACATCTAACATCACAACCCATCCTCCCCATGTTACACCGTAGAATTGCCCTCGGTAACAAATTACGTCATCGAAACTATTGGTTCCTAAGATGGTGGTCCAACTCGTGTCATCTCCGATCCTGCAGAAGTTCAATGCTTGTGAGCATTTAGAAATGACCACGACAGTGCAGCAGCAGTCTTCTTGCTGCTGCTGTTGCTGCCGGGAGGATGAACTGCAAGGATTCGAGGACAAGACAACCTTGTCCATTACCAAAGAGGGCTTGTCTCGAGGGAGTGGGATCTCCTCTCTTGTTATTGGATTCCACAAGTGAACGCCTCCGCCGCTGTCCCTTACTAACAGCCACCCCATAGATGACCCACATATCACCTTCTTCGACTCCGGTAGGAGGATCCGATGGACCCAGTTGGCGGGGATGTCGCCGTGCAGTACTTGTCGTCGACGGGGACACGAGTGGTCATCTTCTTGTCTGCGAGGAAGCAACAATAGAGGAGCTGTAGGAGGCAGGAGATGCCGAGCCTCTGTTAGTACCGACCGCCACCAACTACACACACAACTGAAACGGATGCGGTCACGGACGGACGGAAGACGTTGCAGTATCGGAACTAAGAGCTCGGGCAAGAGAGTCGACCACCACCGGTATCGATCACCACCCGCAGGGATGTCTGTTGAAGAAGACAAAGATGATGCGTCTCCCTTTACTGCAGACATATATATAAAACTCCCTCTCTTGTAAGTATAACTTCCTTCTTAAAGAGACGGAGACAACCATGGAAAATTGGATTATATATATAGAGAGAGGGAGCATCTAGCGGCAGCCTATATATATGTGCGTAGGATTATATTTAAGGATTTAGGTATGACTATGATTTGGATTATATTTAAGGATTTAGGTATGATTATGATTTCAATATGGTAATATATCCTAAGTTTCAATATTTTTGGAAATATAATTGAATTAGGGTTCCTATTTTGGATATCAACTTAATTAGTTATCTTTCAGGCAAACATTTCCCTGTGTATTTAAATACTTAAATATATTTGAATTAAGATTCATTATATGTATGTTTATATTTTAATTAGAATTTGTTATATATATATATATATATATATATATATATATATATATATATATATATATATATATATATATATATATAATTTTTTATAATTAATTGAGGATATACATACGGCTTACACAACTCATTTTTAGTCATATTAATGTGGAATACACACACGTACTGAAATAATTTTTTTTTATTGAAAAATTAGATAGAAAATTTAAATTATATTATAATAGTTTAAATATAATTTGAATATTAATTGAAATTTGTTATATTTCATGTTTGTATAACTTTCTATATATATGTTTAGATAATACCATGCAGTTAGTTTAAATATGATTTGAATATTGAATATATTTTACTTTGAATTTGTTATATATCTCTACTATTATAAGGGGGCTTCAAAACGGCTCAAGGTTGTTGAAAATTTTTTATGTAAAAGGTTGTTGAAAAAAAATTTATGTAAAAGGTTGTTGAAAAAATTTAATTTACGTGTGTATATCTTCAACCATTTAATTTTAAAATTTTTTTATGTAAAAGGTTGTTGAAAAGAGTTTTTTTTATGGGTTAATTGCATTAACTACTCCTATGTTTTACACTTATTACACGGACCACCCTTTCTTTGAAACTAATTACATGGACACCCACTATAGTTTATATTTTCTATAGAAACTAATAACACTCACCACCCCTATGGTTAATAAAATTTATAGGGGAGAGGGGTGATCAGTGTAATTATTTTCGAAATAGGGGTAGTCCCTATAATACTCACTAAACATAGGAGAGGTCAGTGTAATTAACCCTTTTTTTATATATGTTCAACATTGAGAATCGAACTCAGCCAAACAATAAAAGTATCTCTCATCTTAACCACATGAGTTAGAAGAGATATTTGACTATAATTGGATAATATTCTTATTATACGTGCAAAGCACGTGCGTCTACTAGTATGTATAGGATTTTGGATATATGTTTAGGTAGTTATTAGGATGTTAGTTTGAATTGTAATTTATATCACAACAATTAAAATTATATCCATTTTCGTGGGAGTGACTTTTCATAGACACTTTACAAGGGAAGAAGTTGATCTTCAGATTATGTATTGGGAGAAGACCTCCACAGCTTGATGTTTTACAATATATATGTATAAGTAAGATCAAATGAAATAACTTTTTGTCTTTTGAATAATGAACATATTGTACATACTACTACTGTTTCTTGTATGTTGAAGTGGTTTATATCGAATTTTTTTTTTTTTTTTTTTTTTGGGTTTAAACATTAAATTATATTGCAAGAATTTTACCCAACAAAGTGCAAGTTGATTCTCGAGTGACCCTTGTGGTTACCGGAGAGAGGTATAAGATACTGGTTGGGTGGCAGAAGATCAGTGTATCAAGCCACGGGAACGTATTATTCCTGTCATTTATAAAAATGGTGGGAGTTGGAGCAGTGGGCCCAAAAGGCATACAATGCAGTGTCGGACATCTCAAAAAGTGCAAGTTGGTTGGCATATTAATAGTTTAGTAGTACTATCAGGATTACTGAAACCGCTATGATGCACATAGTATCAGTGGAGTATCAGAGGGAAGGCAAATTCCGATTGAAGATGAACGGATTCTGTCTCTCGAAGGCACAATAGGAGCTCCTGCAGGTACGGTTATCGATCTCAATAGCAAAGTCGATAGAATATTGGGAGAATTGGCTATATCTAGACGAGAACCCGAGATCCCTAACCAAAATTGGAATCAGACAATCATCTATGTACTCCTGCATTGCTGCACAAACCTCCCCAACACGCACAAGCATGTCAATTCCACCAGCACCTGCAAATGTTTGCAATCCTGGGGGCATGAATCCATCAATGATGACTGAACAAACACCTATGGCGCATATGAAGCAGAATCAAAGACCCTTAGCTATGGCATCTATGGTCAGTGGTCAAGGGGTGTATTCTTCTCCTCCCCTATTGTCAACCCCAACACATGTAGGACCTAAGTATGGCTCCAACAACAGCAATCAGAGTTGGGGACAACTAGCAATTAGGCTCAAATTACCTGAATTTGATGGAGAAGGGGATGTGGATGAGTGGCTATTGAGAATCGCTCGCTATTTTAACTACTATAGCATACCTGAATGGGATAGAATCAAAATTTGTTCATTACAAATTTGAATGTCAAGACCAGAAGATCATTGTTGACCTACTACGACTCCCTATACCAGGTTGTCAGATTGTGTTAGGGGCTAATTGGCTCAGCACACTGGGTGACATTACTTGGAATTTCCAAAATTTGACCATGAAGTAAATGAAGCAGGGATCGAAGAGTCCATCAGAGGGGTGCAACCCAGGGGAATCAACTCCAGGAACCTGACACCAAAGATTTGAGGCAAAAACTGATGGAAATATTAGACAGAATTCCTAACGCAAGCAATCAGAAGAAGTAAAATTCAGAACATGAATTAAGAGTTTAGGATTCGAGGCACGTTACAAACGCTGTCCTTAGAATAGAATTTCGCCCCCACAATTGTGCAGCGGGTTCCAGCGATCTATCCCCGAGATACAACGAATCCTTCGATCCACAGCACCGTGTACCCGGTAGTGAATCCCTCGATCGATCACAGCCTTGCCCAGAGAAAGAGTTGGACGGAAGGAGGTGGAGGAGGGTTCTGGTTGCAACTTTTCTCTTCTGTACGAACAGAGTTCCGAACGGGGAAGAGAGAGAGAGAAAATATTTTTCGTATCTGATCCAACAGATCACCTGATTTGATTTTAAAATCAAATCTCTCTGTACGTGGCCAGAATTATCTCCGCGATCCACAAATCCCGTAACGGAATTACGTGGTAACAGTTCTTGCGGAAGACCAGGCAACCGAACCAAAAAATTAAATCAAATAATAATTAAAAAGAGATAGAAAATTACCTTTATACCCTTGGTCCGGTCCGCGGCGCGCAGGCGTGCAAAGTGCTAAGTGCGCGACAAATAAACGCGTCAAAAACGCGCATTAAATCGCGCACCCGCTCGCGGGTTGGATGAGATGTAGCCCATCCCCTACACAACCCACTAACCCACTAAGGAGGGGAAAGCCTTATATGGAAAGGAGAACTTTTCCTCCTTTTCCATGTGGGACTAAAAGAATGGAGTGCCTTTTTGAATCACAAATAGGTTGCTTCCTAAGCAACAACACATCAAAAAACCAACAATCCCCCACATGATTCAAAAAGGGACAAAAAAAAATGATATAGATCGATAGAACGATAGGAAAGAGAATAAGATATGGGCAGTTACACTGTGTATCAGAGGAAGGTGTCTTCCGGACTTGAACCTCCCCTTAGTGTTGTACATTTCATCTATACAGACCCAAAGTGACGTAAGTCTTGAACTTAGGATCTTATTTGTACATACTCAACGTACACACAAACACAATGCAGGCATTTGATCGTATCAACAGTTGTGCACTTTTCGGCCATGTGCTTATCTCGGTTTCTTGAGAGCTCTAGAGAACAGCCCGAGTTCCCATAGAAAGCGGCCCCACTTTCACTCCCAAATAGGTGAATCTTTCTGGGTATTCTGCAATTTATATACCCTGCTTTACAAGCCACAGATTCATTAAGATTTTACAATCAACCTCATTTTTATTGCAGATCAACACTATATAGTAGAGGAATGGTTCATTACAATTACATCTATATAGTGCTTTCCAGTCACACATCAATTTTGTTGTTACCCATTGAACCTTTTCTTGGTGCTACCAATCGAAGGTTGGGTTGCCTTTGAGGTGACTCAATCTAAGGGCTTCAACCCCATTCCTCTTGCCGTCTCCAATACTAGTCTCCTCGAGAGACCTTTAGTTAGAGGATCCGCTAGATTGTTCTTTGATCTGACGAAGTCAATTGCAATTACTCCACTGGACCGCAATTGCTTCACCCGATTGTACCTCAGACGTATATGTCTGGATTTTCCATTATAGCTTGTCCTTTGAGCCTTTGCTATAGCAGCCTGGCTGTCACAGTGTACAGGGATAGCAGGAACTGGTTTGCTCCACAGAGGAATATCTGTTACCAGATTCCTGAGCCAGTCTGCTTCCTCACTGGTGAGGTCAAGAGCTATGAACTCTGCCTCCATAGTCGATCTAGATATACAGGTCTGCCTGGTTGAGTTCCAGGCGACAGCAGCTCCTCCCAATGTGAATACATATCCACTTGTGACTTTGGTCTCATCTGTATCTGAGATCCAGTTTGCATCAGTGTACCCTTCCAATACAGATGGGTATCCTCCATAGAATAATCCATGGGATAAAGTACCCTTCAGGTATCTCATTACCCTTTCTAAGGCAATCCAGTGTGAACTATTCGGATTGTTTGTGTACCGACTAAGCTTTCCTACTGCGTAGGAAATATCAGGTCTGGTACGGTTAGCAATATAGTTCAAACACCCAATTTGCTGAGAATACTTCAGCTGAGCCACACTGTCTCCTTTGTTCTTCTTCAACCTGATACTTGCATCATATGGAGTGCTTACAGGTTTAGAGTCAAAATAGTTAAATCTTTTCAGGACCTTTTCTATATAATGAGATTGGGAGATACCAATTCCCTCAGAAGTGCGACTTAATTTAAGTCCTAAAATCACATCAGCAGGTCCTAAATCTTTCATATCAAAATTTTGAGACAGAAAACTTTTGATATCATAAACAATATCCATGTCAGTGCCAAAAATAAGAATATCATGAACGTATAAACACAATATTACGCATGAGCTGCCAACAGTTTTGCTATATACACATTTATCAGAATCATTAATAGCAAAACCATAAGATAGAATTACCTTATCAAATTTATCATGCCATTGCTTTGGCGCTTGCTTCAGCCCATAAAGAGATTTAATCAATTTACATACCTTGTGTTCTTGTCCTGGAACAACAAACCCTTCAGGTTGTTCCATGTAAATCTCTTCCTGTAAATCTCCATTCAAAAATGCAGTTTTTACATCCATGTGGAAAGGAGAACTTTTCCTCCTTTCCCATGTGGAACTTTTCCTCCATTCTTTCAGTCCTTTCCATATAAGGCTTTCTCTCTTCCAACTCTCTCAAATGAGAGGAGTGAAGCTCTATATATAGAGCAATCCAGCACCTATGTGCGCTCCTTTTATGCGACGATGCGGACGTGCTAAATTTGCCATCAAAGCGTCACTTTGTGCCCTTAGTCCGAGCCCGAGTCCGAATTCGAGTCCGAGTCGCTAAGCTCCTACGGGACTTAGTCCCTAAAGATTCCTAAAGAGAGTGACAAAACAATGGATTGTTTCATGTGATTTATATTTAGCCCTCTAGGAAAATCAACCCACATTGTCACGATCCGCACCCACTGTGAGGGTACAAGTACGTAACAGCGTCCAGCCTACGCTGCAGTGCCGGCGGTAGAACGATGTCCTAGGTTACTATCTAATCAACAACTCACGCAATTATATAATGTACTTGTCAAATCTCAACTCCGAATGGAGGATAAGTATAGATATAATAAAATCTCAATTACAGTCTAAGCACGATAAGATAACACAAAAGTTTATAACTAAAGACTAAATAACACGATTATAAACTACTAAAATAATAATATCTCAAACAAACTCAAATACAAACTCGTATCTCAAGTTATTACAATTCAAGTTCTAAAACATAAAAACTAAACCAAGTCTACTAGCTAGTCTCCCGATCACTCCTGAGTGTCGGGGCCATAGGTAGCTAAGCCATCTCCTGCTCCAAGGCAAGTAGGACAAATATCCTCAGGGCAATCATCTGTAATATTTTCAACAGGTCCAGTCTGGACAGGAACGAGTACAATTCATCGAGAAATCCCAAGTAAATGACAGAGAACTATAAAGCAGTTATAGACAGTTGTATTGATGAACATGGCAGTTTATATTCAGGTGATAGTATAGAGAGACAGATAAAGTACAAGAAAAGTAAGTAACTAAACAAGAGAAGGAATCATGGCAATAAAGACTGTAAAATAAAATCTAGCTGAACTAGAGTAACATGATGAGTCCAGACAGTACAATATAAGTCGAGTATAATCCCAATGTGAGTCTAATACAAGATGAGTCGAATATGATTCTAATCATTGTTCTAATAAGGTGATTCGAATAAGGTGGTGCGAATAATGATTCACATGATATTCTAACAATGATTCGAATAAATTCTCCAAGTGTGTTTTAAACTACTCAGATCGACATGTAAACGGCTGTAGGTAATACGGCACACCACACATTGATCAGGTGAGGGATGGCTATCGTTCGAATATCATTCACAGAGGGATGGTTCGAATAGAAGGATATGTCTACATGTCTAATCAGTATTTTCCCACCCAGTCTAATACAAGTGAATCCATAATCCAACACATAAGACGAATACAAGTCCAACCAGCACATGAAGATACGAATAGGTGGTTCGAATAGTGATTCGTATGGTAATTCGAATAATAGAGGCAAGACGAGTATGTATGTGTGTCCTATACATGGATTCAGTAATAACAATACGTGTTTGTAACAGAGAATCACATACAGCTAACTAGAACTGAAGTACAGTAATTGACAAGTAAATGAGAGAACTATCAGAGAATGTACTCGCCTGATACTCTGAAAAGAGTAGTATAATATCAGATATCTGCACCGGAGTCACAATGTCCTAAATAGAGTAGTACAGGTTATATTATGTTTAAAATAAGGTAAATAAAGTTTATGATGCAATCTACATGATTCTAAGTCAAATCTAGGTCAAAGTCAACTCTAAGTCAAACCTGGTCAACTGTCTAGGCCAAACTAGGTCCAAGTCAAACTTGGTCAACTCTGGGTCAACCTAAGTCAACATCTAGTCAACTTAGACTATCTAGGGTTCATATTGGTCTTAGTTAGTCTAGTCTAAGATTTTTGGTCTAAAGGCTATGTAGAGGGCAACTAGGTTTTAGCCTAAACATAAATCAACTAACTCAAAATCCCTAAATATAAACCATATCATTTATCATAAGTATATCCCTTATATATATATATATATATACACATAGGCTAAGGTATTTATACATGCATTTATACATCATCATTCATTCATGCATATATATTCATTCATACATTCATTCAACAACATCATTAACTAGCATATTTGCCTATCATTATGAAATCAACATGCATACATACATGGGTGTGATAGGTTTAGGGATTAAAGCTAGTGTACAACATATATAGTGTAGTGAAGTGTCAGAAGTGTAGTGTATGAGGAGAAGGACAGATACATTGCAAGGATGCAACGAGGACAATGAAGGATGTGATGTGAAGGTAGTGAGTGTTAGAGTGAAATGCCAAGGGTGCAATGGTGGAGGCAGGGGTGCAAGAGGGATATGCCTATACTTGTGTGTGTGTGAGTGACACATGAGTGAAGTCTATGTATCAATGTGGCACCTGCTTGTGTGTGTTTAGGAAAACAGGGAATGGGGTTCAGGTTTAGGCATGTGGGTGTGAGTATATGTGATATTAGAATCAGTGTTGGGTGTCACAAGTTAAAATGCGTGTAAACTTCAGTTCTTGATGTGTGTGTGTAGCAAGCCACAGGGTCGTGTTAATATGTGTACATATGAGTGTGAGAGACATGTAAATCAATGTGTGCAAGGTGTATCCATTTCAGATTTCAGAGATAGGTGTGTGTGTCATGGTGTGTGAACTAAAATTCCAGGTTTCCAGTGCCTCAGGAAACAGGTATAGGGAGTGTTGTGTTGAACATGGTGTCAAGCATGTGTCATACAGAGAAGTGTGTGTGAGCATTGTGTGTCCATGTGTTAATCTGAAAACATGTGTTAATCAGGAATGTGTGTGTGTACAGATATTTGAAAACAAGTGTATGACAGGAAACACCATGTCCTCAGTTCAGAAATTACCCAACATTTAACATAGCAGTCCATCCAATTGGAAGGTCCCATTCTCAACACAAATTCCTAACTAGCATGTGTGTGTATGTAGGAATTAATTTCAGTGTTGTGTGATACATGTTGTGGGGTGTCAAGGTGTTAATTGTGAACAAATGTGTGTGAACAATCGAGAAACAATGAATGTATGAGGATATACAAGAACATTCAAAAATTCTCAGGAAACTGGGATTAAATGATAGTTTAACATCCAAAAATCAAATCGAAAATTAATTTCTCAAACACAAAACTTAAACTATCATTAACAGTAAACTTTACATGTGTAAGTGAATCAAATATGGCAATTAAAGATCAATAGAATCAGTTCAGAGCACATTAAGTCCAGAATTGGAAAAACTGGAATTGCACGTATCAGTGAACACTAAGAAAATGAATTTCGAAAGCCAAATCATGATAATAATCCAAAATATTGGTTGGTAAGTGAAGTGTCATACTTGTGCGTGTCAACCATGGTGTTCATGTCCGTGCAAGTGGACATGAACGTGTCCAAACACGATTTTTTTCAGTGTATTGAAAAGACAGCACAACAGCCTCGTGCTTGCGTGTGGGTCGCCCTAGGACATGACACAGGACGACCCGTGTCTCGTGCTCATGCATGTGGGTTCGTCCATAGTAGGGCTAGGTGTCTAACACCCTGCACCATGTCGGCGTGTCGCCGTGTCGAAGTTAAACGTGCGTATCAGCGCGCGTTTCAAACCGTGTGACGTGCAGTGTCCATTCGATGCGGGTGGGATTTCTCCCAATCCGCTCGATGAAATGGCCTGAAATTTTATGTGTGCTGTGTCAGTCATGTGTCCTAGGTGTGTCCAAAATTTTGTGTCAAGACATGCAGTGTCGTGTCCGCTACAGTGCCCGAGCAGCAGGGCACTGTGTACGGTTCAGTCCCTGCGTGTTCGTGTCCCCGTGTGGATACGACACGACACCAAAATCAGGAAATAATAACACAAATCACTAAGCAAGCCCTAGAGCTAGGATTCCATTCAAAAACATTTCAAAAATTAGAACAAAATGTTGGTTGAGGCATTTCGTCGAACACCTACACATACACTACGACACGTGTCCGATACGGACACCAAACGGACACAAAATTGACCCAAACTTCAGGGACAGCTAGGGGACTCCTAGATCTAGCCCTAAATGCAAAGAAAACGAAATATTAATGCAATTTAAAGGGTTATACCTATAGGTGCAAATAGCAAGAAAAAGCCCCAAAATGAAGCGTTCCTCCTTGCTAGCTCGGATCCCCAAATTGCTCAAAATCTGGGATTACTCTCCACCAACAGTAAATAAACACTAATTAGATCCTAATGCAAAAGACTAGAGTTAAAAAGGAGTTGAAATGAAAAAGTTATGGAATGGCTCTTTACCTCTTTCTTCAAAGCTTGAAAAAATAATAAAAGAGGCAAGAACAAGGAGGAGATTATTTATAGGGAAGGGGGAGCCCTAGTGGCTGGTCAAAAAGTGAAAAATTAGGGTTATGGCTTAGTTTAATGGCTATGGGCCTAATTGCACTAGCTAACTAACTCAAGTCCTTAGCCTTTGGTCCAATGCAAAAATTCTCCTACTCTCTTCATTAAACTTAGCCAACTTAAGTCAACCAAGACCAACTTGAGTTAGATTAGGGTCCATACCATGTTAACTAAGTCACCAAAGTCAAGGTCAAAATCTAGGACAGTCTCTTAAGTCACAGCTAGTCAAAAGTCAAATTAACCATCACCAATGCAATAAATCCTAAAATAATTCAAAGGGGCAAAATGACCAAAATACCCTCATGCTCAAAAGTAAAAATAAATCATCCTAATGACGTGGTCAGGCTCTAGGTCATCCAGTCACTAGGGTTTCACTAGCAGCACATCAAAATCACAAGTCATGACTTAAAACAGTTTTTAAATAGATTAAAGGTGATTAAAAATCACCAAAAATCAAAATATGAACTAAATATCTATAAATAATAATATAATTACAAAATTTCAAAATTACCCTTATTCTAGAAACTGGGTGTTACAAGTCTACCCCCCTTGGAAAAATTCCGTCATCGAAATTAAGATGATCGTACCCTCCTAGGTCAACCCCCAATCAATCAAAGTCGAAGCAACACAATCCTACTGGTCGTGATTCTACAGTCTCGATCAGGGTAGCTACACTATCTAGCAATCACAAGCAATATCCTGGCAGGTACTAAGGAAAATCACACAACAAGATGGAAAGAAGAACAGGAAAGACAGACCTACTAGCCCGTCACCCGTAGCGTCGGTCTACTCGACTGTTAGCACAAAAGTCTTGCCCCTCTGGGGTATATCCCTCTGATGGTGCAGGGCACGGTGCTGTACTACTGGTGGCCTAGCTCCCTCTATCTAATCCATGACACTCAAGTAATATCCATCCTAATATTCCACTCAATTATACCAGGGCACCATCTATATGGTATCTATCCTGCAATCTGATAATCATACCCGTCTATCCAGAACCATGTTACAAGAATCCTTGTCACACCAGTAAGTATGGCTGCGATAATCCATAGAGTCCACAACTAATGTACATACCTCTAGAATTATGGTATTTAAAATTTTTGCATTGCCGCTAGCTTGGCTGCAAAAACTTTAAATTCCCACACCCGAGAAATACATCAAAAATCAGACTCTATCTCATCGTCCAACCAGCTGATATGGCTGTAGAAGACTCTAGATTCCATGACTGAGGCAACCTAGCCCATATTGTTATCTTGGTAGAAAATCAAGTCAATAATGAATACCAAGAATCAAATTCAACGATGAATCAGGAAAGATAGACAGATACTGTCAGAATCGTATTTCGAGATAGTTTATAATGAGATTCTCAAGGGTCATCCCAGGAATTGTCTCCAGTAGTCCTAACTGTGATTGAGTACCTCTCCGTTAAAGCCTATCTCTCAATCCTATTGCAGGCTCGCAGCAGTACAACTAAGTCGTCGTACTACCGCAATATCGCACTAATGCAACTCTCGACCTGCATGGGCCACCACTAAAAATGTGTTATGACTCGCACCCACTGTGAGGGTACGAGTACGTAACAGCGTCCAGCCTACGCTGCAGTATCGGCAGTAGAACGCTGTCCTAGGTTACTATCTAATCAACAACTCACGCAATTATATAATGTACTTGTCAAATCTCAACTCCGAATGGAGGACAAGTATAGATATAATAAAATCTCAATCACATTCTAAGCACGATAAGATAACACAGAAGTTTATAACTAAAGATTAAATAACACGATTATAAACTACTAAAATAATAATATCTCAAACAAACTCAAATACAAACTCGTATCTCAAGTTATTACAATTCAAGTTCTAAAACATAAAAACTAAACCAAGTCTACTAGCTAGTCTCCCGATCACTCCTGAGTGTCGGGGCCATAGGTATCTAAGCCATCTCCTGCTCCAAGGCAAGTAGGGCAAATATCCTCAGGGCAATCATCTGTAATATTTTCAACAGGTCCAGTCAGGACAGGAACGGGTACAATTCATCAAGAAATCCCAAGTAAATGACAGAGAACTATAAAGCAGTTATAGACAGTTGTATTGATGAACATGGCAGTTTATATTCGGGTGATGGTATAGAGAGACAGATAAAGTACAAGGAAAGTAAGTAACTAAACAAGAGAAAAAATCATGGCAATAAAGACTGTAAAATAAAATCTAGCTGAACTAGAGTAACATGATGAGTCCAGACAGTACAATATAAGTCGAGTGTAATCCCAATGTGAGTCTAATACAAGATGAGTCAAATGTGATTCAAATCATTGTTCTAATAAGGTGATTCGAATAAGGTGGTGCGAATAATGATTCACATGATGTTCTAACAATGATTCTAATAAATTCTCCAAGTGTGTTTTAAAATACTCAGATTGACATGTAAACGGCTGTAGGTAATATGGCACACCACACACTGATCAGGTGAGGGATGGCTATCGTTCGAATATCATTCACAGAGGGGTGGTTCGAATAGGGGGATATGTCTACATGTCTAATCAGTATTTCTCCGTCCAATCTAATACAAGTGAATCCATAATCCAACACATAAGACGAATGCAAGTCCAACCAGCACATGAAGATACGAATAGGTGGTTCGAATAGTGATTTGTATGGTGATTCGAATAATAGAGACAAGACGAGTAAGTATGTGTGTCGTATACATGGATTCAGTAATAACAATACGTGTTTGTAACAGAAAATCACATACAGCTAACTAGAACTGAAGTACAGTAATTGACAAGTAAATGAGAGAACTATCAGAGAATGTACTCGTCTGATACTCTGAAAAGAGTAGTATAATATCAGATGTCTGTACCGGAGTCACAATGTCCTAAATAGAGCAGTACAGGTTATAATATGTTTAAAATAAGGTAAATAAAGTTTATGATGCAATCTACATGATTCTAAGTCAAATCTAGGTCAAAGTCAACTCTAAGTCAAACCTGGTCAACTGTCTAGGCCAAACTAGGTCCAAGTCAAACTTGGTCAACTCTGGGTCAACCTAAGTCAACATCTAGTCAACTTAGACTATCTAGGGTTCATATTGGTCTTAGTTAGTCTAGTCTAAGATTTTTGGTCTAAAGGCTATGTAGAGGGCAACTAGGTTTTAGCCTAAACATAAATCAACTAACTCAAAATCCCTAAATATAAACCATATCATTTATCATAAGTATATCCCTTATATATATATACACATAGGCTAAGGTATTTATACATGCATTTATACATCATCATTCATTCATGCATATATATTCATTCATACATTCATTCAACAACATCATTAACTAACATATTTGCCTATCATTATGAAATCAACATGCATACATACATGGGTGTGATAGGTTTAGGGATTAAAGCTAGTGTACAACATATATAGTATAGTGAAGTGTCAGAAGTGTAGTGTATGAGGAGAAGGACAGATACATTGCAAGGATGCAATGAGGGCAATGAAGGATGTGATGTGAAGGTAGTGAGTGTTAGAGTGAAATGCCAAGGGTACAATGGTGGAGGCAGGGGTACAAGAGGGATATGCCTATACTTGTGTGTGTGTGAGTGACACATGAGTGAAGTCTATGTGTCAATGTGGCATATGCTTGTGTGTGTTTAGGAAAATAGGGAATGGGGTTCAGGTTTAGGCATGTGGGTGTGTGGATATGTGATATTAGAATCAGTGTTGGGTGTCACAAGTTAAAATGTGTGTAAACTTCAGTTCTTGATGTGTGTGTAGCAAGCCACAGGGTCGTGTTAATATGTGTGCACATGAGTGTGAGAGACATGTAAATCAATGTGTGCAAGGTGTATCCATTTCAGATTTTAGATATAGTTGTGTGTGTCATGGTGTGTGAACTGAAATTCCAGGTTTCCAGTGCCTCAGGAAACAGGTATAGGGAGTGTTGTGTTGAACATGGTGTCAAGCATGTATCATACAGAGAAGTGTGTGTGAGCATTGTGTGTCCATGTGTTAATCTGAAAACAGTGGATTAATCAGGAATGTGTGTGTGTACAGATATTTGAAAACAAGTGTGTGACAGGAAACACCATATCCTTAGCTCAGAAATTACCCAACATTTAACATAGCAGTCCATCCAATTGGAAGATCCCATTCTCAACACAAATTCCTAACTAGCATGTGTGTATGTAGGAATTAATTTCAGTGTTGTGTGATACATGTTGTGGGGTGTCAAGGTGTTAATTGTGAACAAATGTGTGTGAACAATCGAGAAACAATGAATGTATGAGGATATACAAGAACATTCAAAAATTCTCAGGAAACTGGGATTAAATGATAGTTTAACATCCAAAAATCAAATCGAAAATCCACATCTCAAACACAAAACTTAAACTATCATTAACAGTGAACTTTACATGTGTAAGTGAATCAAATATGGCAATTAAAGATCAATAGAATCAGGTCAGAGCACATTAAGTCCAGAATTGGAAAAACTGGAATTGCACGTATTAGTGAACACTAAGAAAATGAATTTCGAAAGCCAAATCATGATAATAATCCAAAATATTGGTTGGTAAGTGAAGTGTCATACTTGTGCATGTCAACCATGGTGTTCGTGTCCGTGCAAGTGGACACGAACGTGTCCAAACATGATTTTTTTTAGTGTATTGAAAAGACAGCACAGCAGCCTCGTGCTTGCGTGTGGGTCGCCCTAGGACACGACACAGGACGACCCGTGTCTCGTGCTCATGCATGTGGGTTCGCCCATAGTAGGGCTAGGTGTCTAACACCCTGCACCATGTCGGCGTGTCGCCGTGTCGAAGTTAAACGCGTGTATCAGCGCGCGTTTCAAACCGTGTGACGTGTAGTGTCCATTCGATGCGGGTGGGATTTCTTCCAATCCGCTCGATGAAATGGCCTAAAATTTTGTGTGTGCTGTGTCAGTCATGTGTCCTAGGTGTGTCCAAAATTTTGTGTCAAGACGTGCAGTGTCGTGTCCGCTACAGTGCCCGAGCAGCAGGGCACTGTGTACGGTTCAGTCCCCGCGTGTTCGTGTCCCCGTGTGGACACGACACGACACCAAAATTAGGAAATAATAACACAAATCACTAAGCAAGCCCTAGAGCTAGGATTTCATTCAAAAATATTTCAAAAATCAGAACAAAATGTTGGTTGAGGCATTTCGTCGAACACCTACACATACACTACGACACGTGTCCGATACGGACACCAAACGGACACGAAATTGACACAAACTTCAGGGACAGCTAGGGGACTCCTAGATCTAGCCCTAAATGCAAAGAAAATGAAATATTAATACAATTTAAAGGGTTATACCTATAGGTGCAAATAGCAAGAAAAAGCCCCAAAATGAAGCGTTCCTCCTTGCTAGCTCGGATCCCCAAATTGCTCAAAATCTGGGATTACTCTCCACCAACAGTAAATAAACACTAATTAGGTCCTAATGCAAAAGACTAGAGTTAAAAAGGAGTTGAAATAAAAAAGTTATGGAATGGCTCTTTACCTCTTTCTTCAAAGCTTGAAAAAATAATAAAAGAGGCAAGAACAAGGAGGAGATTATTTATAGGGAAGGGGGAGCCCTAGTGGCTGGTCAAAAAATGAAAAATTAGGGTTAGGGCTTAGTCTAATGGCTATGGGCCTAATTGCACTAGCTAACTAACTCAAGTCCTTAGCCTTTGGTCCAATGCAAAAATCCTCCTACTCTCTTCATGAAACTTAGCCAACTTAAGTCAACCAAGACCAACTTGAGTTAGATTAGGGTCCATACCATGTTAACTAAGTCACCAAAGTCAAGATCAAAATCTAGGACAGTCTCTTAAGTCACAGCTAGTCAAAAGTCAAATTAACCATCACCAATGCAATAAATCCTAAAATAATTCAAAGGGGCCAAATGACCAAAATACCCTCATGCTCAAAAGTAAAAATAAATCATCCTAATGACGTAGTCAGGCTCTTGGTCATGCAGTCACTAGGGTTTCACTAGCAGCACATCAAAATCACAAGTCATAACTTAAAACAGTTTTTAAATAGATTAAAGGTGATTAAAAATCACCAAAAATCATAATATGAAATAAATATCAATAAATAATAATATAATTATAAAATTTTAAAATTACCCTCATTCTAAAAACTGGATGTTACACACATGGACACCACACCCCATGTGCATACTCCAACACAAGCATAGCTATCATATTGTGATATACACAAAGGTGGTTTTCTAATGTGGGACTAAAAGTTCCTGAAGTAAATGAAAACTCTAGCAATCCTCCACATATATCACAATATATGGTTGAGCATTTCTCACAGTGACTGCCATCATGCATTAGGATAGATGTCGCCTCCGACTTGAATCTTCCCGCATGGTTCAAACATCAGTACGATACAAGAATGTCGTCACCGACTTGAATTCTGCACCATAGCTACAGTCCTCCCCACTCACACAATAATGTCATCTGTATTTTCGGTTGCACATTAAAGGTCCTGTGCAAGCCTGGTTTCGATGTATGACTTTTAGGTGTCTACAAGCTTACCCTCAAGAGACAGCCTATATCTTTGTTCATACACTCTAGGTAAGTTCTTTCGTTAAGAGTCCCGACATGAACCTTGTAATTTCTTGCGGTGCTACGTCGCTATAACATGGCTTAAAGCTGAGGTTCTACATCTTTTACCTCATCGTGGTATTATACCACTGTAGTAAGAGGACGTAGGCCTCTTTGTAGTGTCGTACTACTCAAGATGAAGCCTTCACTTTTTTGAGGTGCTATGTCGCTGTGACATGGCCCAAAGCCGAGACTTTATCCTGTCAAGGTATCTCATAATGGTATCACACCACTGTTGCATGGGGTCATCGGCCCCTCTGTAGTGCTGCCTACAACTCTCCATTCTTCAGTATTAGGCTACCTCCCTATATGCGGTGCTACGCCATTGTGACATGGCCCGAAGCTGAGGCTTTACCCTGTTAAGGTACCTCATCGTGGTGTCACCCCACTGTAGCATGGAGTATTGTGCTCCTTTCTGGTGTTGAGCCAGCTGAGACACATGTCAAGCAGGCCGGACATCCACGATGCCTGAGAACTCATTAAGGCATCAAAACCATCCTCCCACATGACTTGTTTTGTATAAAGAACAAATAGTAGACCACAGTAGTTCTAGGTACGTATCACACACTGTCCTAAAGGACTGCCTACTGTACCTGATATTTTTCAGTCAATGGTCCTCCCTTGAATCAAAAGCTAGATGCTAGTAGATTTCTCTTTGAACTAATATTATAAAATTTTATGGTAGAATTGCAGAGACACCATATCAGAGGTCCATCAAGTCCATTTTCTTGCTGCGTCTTCGACCAACTGGCGCTTGAGGCCTTGATGAATGAATCCATCAGATTCTTCTGACTCGGAATCATCATCCACTGTAATGGTCCATGCTGTCTGCACTCATTCAGTGTCCCTGTGCCGTTGTCGCATAGTTCTCTTCTTATCATAGAAGAGATCATCTGATGATGCTACTGCAGCTGCCTGATTGTCACAATACATCATCATCACTCGGATTTATGCACCAACCATAGAATGATCATGGAGGATTACCTATTTATAATGAAAGCTTCATACTAGAACCAGAATAGGTACTTGACATGGGACTAGTCCATAGAGAGAGAGAGAGCATCCATCCAGCCACCCATATGCACATAAGATTCTATGCACGGCCATTCCATGCGTGACAACAACCATAGTGAGGTTCCCTTGTCCAAGTTCATCCAGAAGTGACTAAAAGTTTATCCCTTGAACTTGATGGTTCATGGAAGCAGATCACCGGATAGAAAGAATCTTGCTTTGAGCAACGGTGATCTTCATTATCCCATCAAGGAGTTCTCCTCTTGTGTTTCTTTCTTCTTGTATTTGTGGCGTTCTTACAGTACACCAAAAAAGGCATTTAGGAACAGTTTTTATATGTTCCTAATATTTTTAGGAATATACCATAACCGTTCCTAAAAGTGGCGTTGCAATTTTTGGAACGGTTGTAAAGCGTTCCTGTATTTAGTGTGGAACGGTTATTGGATGTTCCTAAAATTAGATTTTGGAACATATATGATATATTTCCAAATTAAATTTGGAAAGTCTTTGGAATGTTTCTAAATAACATTTTGAAACATTTTAGACCATTCCAAAATGTAATTTATAATGCTTTTGCTTTGTTCATATGACCAGTTTTGAAACACTTTATTAATGTTACTATGTATTTTTTAAATTCAATTCAGCATTCCAATTTTCAGTTTGAATCACATATCTGACCAGTTAAACACATAATAAGTGGTGCGAGCTTTTCCACACATTCCCTTAATCAACATCCCATCTTTATAAAAATATAATCAAAGTATGCAAAGTGAAAAGTACAAAAATAAAAATAAAATGTAGACTAAGACTTTAAAATTAAGGTAATCAGTTTACAAAATCTCGCATTCTTGAAGAAATTCTTGCACGACTTTGTTTCTGCATCCTCATCGATCAACCACGACAGTAGAATCCCCTATGAGATGCATCAACGGGCTTTGTTCATTGGTTGGCAATTGGTGTTGAAGCTGAGCCAACCGAAGTTCAGATCCTTCAGATAGTGCAACAATTACTTCACTTTAAGCTTGATCTATTCCAGAAGAGAGTTGAGTCCACGTATGGCGAAGCAGCAGCACTGTAACAACATAATGCATAAGTTTTATAGATGATACAAAATGCAACCACATTAAGTAGTTGGATACAATTAAGGAAATTAAATTAAATACATAATTCTCAAATCATGGTGTAATCCTGTTAGGGAAGCACATAAGATACAGTTTGAAACAAAAGACAAACATATTTATTTGTGATGGTTGCAACTACATGCATCATATCTTTTTCAAGTCTTCCAATTTACTCGTATACACCATTTCAGTTTCATCATCCCATCGTCATAAAGCAATTCTTCGATTTCTTATAGGTTCATAGTTATCCCTTCCTTTTCAGATTCAGATGCAAAGTTCTTGTACCTCTTGGAAATCTAACCATACATCATTTCAACCATCTATAAAAAATAAAACTTTATAACATATATCATTTCCATTTTTAAAAGTCAGCACATAACCTTATTCAGCACATATTTAGCCAACAATGAACAAACAGGCAAAAAGAACATATATTATATAGTAGAAGTGTTGAAGGACGTGTATAGGTAGGCTTGATATGATCTTTGTGCAAAATATTGAATTAACAAATATAAAATAGTAAATGGAAGAATCATACGATATTTAGATTCCTTTTCAAGTAGGTTATAAATACTATATTTATAGTTTCAATAGTCTTCAAGAGAATTATATGTCAAACTATATAGCAATGTGTGAAATCATATTTAAATCTGTCTACATCTAAAAGTTTTTCAAAGTGGTGAAATTTGAAAATGGAAAGAACTCCAACAAGTTACCGCAGAAACATATAACCAACTTGTATACTATGAAGACGAACTGATAAACATTAGATTGGTGATCGAACTCACAGATTTAGACTGAAAAGGTTGGATTGTCAACAGTATTTGTTGCTGCATGGGCATCAGATGGAGACTCGGGATCCCCATTGAAATCATCTTCAATCAACTAAAAAATGATAAGTATGTCAGTTGAAAGTCACAAAGGTATAAACTAATGCTTCATATATCTGGCAGCTGGAAGTTGATCCATGCCTATATTTCTAAATGCAGCTTTCTCACTGTCAGATCCTCCAGGTCCTTGATGTCTATAATGATACGCAAGGGAGAGTATAGTAAGTTCATGATAACCTAAAATCCATCATATATACAAGATATAATCCACCTAAGAACCAGTCCAACCATGGAAAGAAAATAAGCTAATTCCCATCATGAAATCACATATTGATCTAGCATTATCGGATCAAAATATCTTTAATTTTGACAGAATACTTCTTGCTTCTAAAGTACAATATTGTAAAAAAATAGATTGTACTATGGGTTTGAATATTGGCACTACACCTGGTAAAACAAATTTTATAAACTTGCAACCAAGGAAGTATTGGGCTTTACCGAAGACTGGCAGCCTACATTTGTATATATTGAACAGTCAGGAAGCTTGTAATTGTTTCTAAAAGGTGAGTTAAATGTGGGGGAGGGTACAATACACAAGCCATCTGAACACAACATGAACCTACCATAATCTATCAGGATCAAACTTCTGTGGATTGGGAAAGACATGGGTTGTGATGTATGTTCCTGAATAAAGGCATCACCTTCCAACCCTTTGGGATAAGGTAATTTTGTGCAATTCAATTCATGTTATTTATATAAATTACAAAATAACAGGAAAGTAAAGCCTCAAATATTTGAAAATGAGTAATATTATAATGCATGTTGTGGGTATACCTATGCCCGCAAGTGACTGAGTGACGTGTGGATAGGAGGTACGTGCTTGGATATATGTAAGGAAGGACCCAAAGTTGATGCAAACCATTTTAAATGACTAACATCTGTCATAGTCTCTCTAAATGTGAATGAAACGATGCTTGCGATTCTCAAACTATCTAGTATAACCTTGATTCAAAGAAAAAAGTTAAGAAAACTTTCATTTCCCTTGTCCAATCATAACCATAAGTACATACACAATGAGAAGGAAAGGGAAAGGAGATTCCGTTGAGAGAGAAAATGTCAAGCAAAATCACCTTATCAGTGAGAACCATGCTTCTGGTTTGGGCCCATGTCAAGGGCTGGCTTCCACATCCATTGGCTTCAAATATAGCCATTTGTTCCTCCTGCACAACAACATTAAACATTGATCTTAAATCACTGTCAACATTATCATCCCCAATAGAACATGTAAAGAAAACAAGTAAAAGTATTGTATTTGAAGCCAGGCACAATCACAAAGCCTCAAAACAAGTAAAATGGATACGAGAACCATTTTGATGTGTCCTGCAACATAGCCAGGCACAATCACAATGACCAAGCCAAACTTTACAGCAAAATTCCAGTTTATAGATTAACCACAAGCAACAAAATTAAACAAGTTCTAATTGTTAATAGAGCATGGTGAACAACTTTTAAAAAATACATAGTTGAAAAGTAATAACTGCAGTATGCAGCTAGTCGTTTTGATTTATTCCAGCTGGTGAAGCCTTCTAGGGCTATAGTATAGTGGGACGCCAAAACTTTCCCGATTTGGATGCACAATAGATTTAAGTTTTATATTAGTATGTACTCTCATTTTCAATGCTACATGTTGTCATTTGTCCCAATCTTATGTCCCATACTACCATTAACTACTGAAAAATCATTCGCTCCCTCCCACAATAATAAGGTTTCACAATAAGAGTCTTTAAAACTGTTTTACAAGAATATAATCAGACCTTCCAAAAGTTGATGGAATATTAGGCACAATTATCAGCAGATATCTAGGATTATGCATATCCATTAAAGATCCATCATGCATTGCTAGTGTTGTCTCAGATACATCATCATGCATAAATATCTAGAGCTTGGGAGCAAATTCAGGGCATCAATTGATAGATCAACAACTTTGTATTGACTTGAGAGCATCACTATTAAATGCAATGTTATACTGATAAACCATTCTAGAAATACATCCTTCCTAGTCATTGGTCAAAGTAGTTGAAATAGGTTGGATAAACCATTCTAGACATCCATAAAGGACATTTCAGCCCAACCTTCATAGTCATTGCGTCAAATTAGTTGAAACAGATTGAAACTTCTCAAATTTGACCAAAACATTTCCAAAAGTCCACCACTAAAATAGGCCAAATTTTGCCGAAATGGATTTGTAAGTTACATTTGGGTTGGAGTTACTTTTACTTTATTATCCTTTTAAAAAAGACTTCTCACTCCCATTTATACAAGTTGCCTGCTAATAATAAATTACATGTTATAACTTCATTAAAGAAATATGCAATTAATTAGTCACTTTAAACCACATACAACTAACAAACTTGTATTAAAATTCAAAATTGTTTATGATATTACCGTGGTGTCGAAACCTTGAACTCTTACCATAAAACAGACTAACGTGTTGATACTACTCATTTGATACTAGCAGAGAGGGTTCAATAGCGGGCGATAACAAATTTTGTATCTTGATATATAGCATACATAGTCATAAACTAGTCAAATCGTAAATATATTAGCTGCCATTATGTTGAACAATTAGATAATTAATGTTGAGAAGATGCAGAATTCTATATTCAGAATTCAGTAATTTGTACAAGAAAAGAAATGCCATGAGTTACAACTGAAGTTGCAATGGTATTTTTTCATGCTTTAAAATGAAGAAGGCAAACAAAACATAGTGAAGGATTCATGAAGAGTGATGACATATGCTCATGGTACTACTATCTCCATGTAACATATGGCAAAAAATTATACAATGACAACTTGATGGTAAAGCATCACAATGGAGAAACAGAGCATCAACAAAACAACCTTACTATGGAAGAAAAACTATAAAATACCTTGTTCATCTTTAAGTTGTTGGAGCTTATGAAGTTCACTATTTTCCAATGTATCCAGGTGTCAACCTGCAATCGAGAGTAAATTACAATAAAATCAGTAACATAACCGCTAGAGATGCAAAAAATCAGTAAAAATCATAGAAACCAACAAAACCTGATTTTGAGGTGTTAGATGTTCCACAGGAGAGCTAACAACCTCTCTCGATTGAGCACAAAACCTAACAACCTGGACTTTACATGGCATCCGAGCAAAACACAATTTGAATGAGTAAGTGGCAGATTTATAGATCTTATAAGAAAAAATGCTTGAAAAAAGAGAAACATAAGTACTTCTCAATTGGCACACAACAAAAATCTAAATTGTCCCGAATGCTTCATCAGACACAATCATGAATCTATATAGTGCTACTAATCAGTTGCTTAAAAGTGCCAATTCTTGATTCCACTCTCCTAGAAGTGTCCAAGCGAAACAAGATGAAAACAACCAAAATGAGTTGCACAATCAAGGCTCAAGGTATAAAAACTTAGGTACACTGAAAACTTTACAGGATCTTGTTAAGTTAAAGAAATGTATATCGTGCTTTAATCTCCAAGTCTAAAACTAAACATTGGAAAGCCTGCATCCATAAATAAGTATTAATAAGATAGGAATCAAATTGTATAGAACAAAGATAATACTCTCTTCAGTTATTATAATAGTGGACATGCTATAATAACATTTTAAGAGCAAATAATACAAATATGTTACATGCTTTGTATGTGAGCATTATGTATAGGAAGAGGAAGGTATAGGTTGCACAAAGAAGGGGAATTGCATCCCTATATTTTCTTGCCACACACCAGTAGGCAACATACTAGATTACGGTAGACATTAAAATGGATATATCTTGGTAAAATGAAGGTACCTGCTCAAGAACTGCACTTGCCACTGCTGTTTGTTCAGCTGTCCCTGCAGTTGCATCCCCTTCTCATGATCTGCAAGACACATTCCCTGGTCATAGGTACATCAAAACCCTGCCCACATAGGCTGCTCCTACATTCCAGTTTGCAGCGGCAACTGCTGTTGCATACTATTGCCACTACCCTGATGCTAACAAACTGCAGGTAATTCCTGCCGCTGCCGTTGATGCAAAAAGGTTCTCCAGAGCTCAAATTCAATAACCATTCATAGAATAAAGGAAAGACTCTGCTTTTTTACTTAATAGGTTTTCAAACTTAGATTAGACCATTATACATTTGAACTAGTCTTTATCATTAAACAATTTATATGAGTTAATAAAAGGCTTCGAAACTTAAAACATGAATATGAGGAGTAGGAGGTGAGGGACTGCTCACGACGAAGCGGGATGCAGATGCAGGGCGGCACTAGAGGGATATACGAGGACCGTGAAGAAGCCATAGAGGGCATGGGAGATCTAGGTCACGATGACCGAAGGAGATCTTCTGATCTAATGTCAGTTGCCCAGGCTCGAGGAGTAGTAGCAAGTGCTCCAATTGATGACAAGGAGAGATCCTAAGAGAGAGGAATGATTATGGAGGAGGCCTCTTCGCTGCTTTCGACTGCTCGACGATTCGATCAGGCCCGTGTTGGAGAGTCGTGGCTCTGGCCACCGTCTACAAGAGTTCGTGCTGGGCTTGGACTATTTCTTTCATAGCGAGGAGGAAGGTGGAGGCTCGGTGATGTTCGCCTATGGAGGTCGGTGAGGCAAGGGCTTGCCAGAGCTGAAGCTCATGGAGATGGGGCTCGAGATGGTTTTTCTACAGGGGAGAGAAAAATTAGGATTCAGTTATGGTTGTATGGTGTAGGAGATGGGAAAGAAAAAGATTAGAAGTGGAGGTTCCTGTGCCTCTCTGTCAGGATAAAGAGGGCAAGAAAATCCCAAGATGTGGTTGTAGCATAATATTAGATTTAGGGTTAAGGTTTGCTTGGAACGATTTCCTTGTTGGATTTGAACACAAATTAAAACACTTCAAAAAAAATATAATATTTGTTTAATTTCAATTTTTTTTTTGAAACATTTAACATTTTGGAACGGGTAAAATGAGTTCCAAAACCTAGGAGCACTTGTATACCATTTCAAAGCCCAAAATGCTAAATGTATCAAATTGTCTTTTTTGGTGTAGTGTTATCTCATTGTAGCAACTGCGATTGCAAAGAGAATGGCATTTTTTTTACTTTTCGTGTGTTCATTCTATCTCATAGTAGTAACTGCAATTACAAAGAGTAGAACATATTTATTTTCTCCTTGTCAGTTTGTAACATGTTCGTTGGAGGAGTGAGTATTCTCAGTCTGCAGCCGTTGTCACGCCCCGACTCGAAAAATCATTCGTCCTCGTATCGATTTTACCGATCATCGTCCTCGCTGGGGCGTGATGTCGTACAAGTCTGGTGTTGCACTCGTACAAGGCAAGATGATAAGTTCTCAAATAATTATCTCTGATTTGATATTTAGCAGCAGAAGAAAACATAGTATACGAAACAATTCTCTTTATTTGATAAGCATCGAAATTACAAAGGCTTTCAAGCCCAAACAAATTATGCCAGATCGACTTACAACACTCAAGTTCTCTCCTGCCTACAAAGGATTTCATTGTTCCATACATCATGTCTTATATATCTCGACCACATCAATTATGTTGCAAGTCCCAGCATCAATGCGGTCGTACACCTCAAATCGCTGTAGCATTCCGAGCCTCAGCACGTTCAAGCGAAGCTCCACCGTGAGCAATCCAAACCCTGCATCCTGCAAGCAATCTGTGGAGGGTCAGTACTAATCCTCTCACGTACTGATAAGATCTACTTTACTAAACTGACATTAAGTAGTGTATTGATTCATGCAACATACAATCTAGTTTTCTTTCTATGTTTTCCTTAGGATCGGTTTCATGGCATATTCGAAAGAAGTAAAGCATGTATTCATGGCAAGCATGTTATTTTGATTCGTACAAACAAGCAAGCGGCAACATACAATTCTCGTGTTCCTTCGTGGTGACTTCTTACCAACTTGAGGCATCGCCCTTGCGTCGAGGCAAGGCGAATACCTAGTATTCTTTCTATGTCATGTTATAGTGCACTTTGAGCAGGATATCTGTGTGCCTGTGTCATTCAGCTACCGACCCATATCAATATGAAGATCACTGACATTTACAGATTTCAGAATGGACTTATGTTTCTCAAAATGCATTACGACGCTACCCATTCAGCCTAGGTTACGATCCTTACTGAAAGTCCCACAATTGTCACGTCCTGATCCCGTAGGAGCGATCGTCCTCGCTAAGGCGTGATGCCGCACGAGCCTAGATTGCGCTCGTGCAAGGCGGGTTCCATAATGGCCGATTTCAGCGGCTGCGACGGCGTCGTCGCACAGAAGTCCCGAGCAGAGACATTGATTAATAGCAGCAAAATTTGAAGCAAAATACAAGTCATTGCAAAACACCCTTTTATTGATATTGAAACAAAGGTTACAATGGGGCACAAGGCCAAGATTACAAGTCTCTCAAGATCACTCATCTCACATTACAAGTCACTCAGCTCTCTCTCTCATCTCTCAATACATGTCTGAACCAGCGGATGTTTCGGAAGGCGACGTTCATACATTATGTCCCGTATAATTCTTGACTCCATGCGGCCGCACGCTTCGAATCGCCAAGGAACTCCGTGCCTCGATGCATCCAAGCGGGCTCCGCGCCACGAGCTTCTACCGGTGCCTGCACATGAAAATTATGTGGGTGTCAGTACTCAACTGTACTGGTGGAGTGAGCTCCTCGTCCACCCATACAAAACCGACAAGTTTGATTTACTTTGTGCAACATAGTTCCCTTTATGATTGTCTTTCTACTCTTACCTTAGGATCAGTTTTAGGACCGACGCCTTGGCCTATTCTGTGTCTCTAGACCATTTCGTGCTTGCAACGACAACGTTAACTCACACCTTGCCTCAAGACCGTTCTCGTGCTAACAACGTTAACCTATCGAGTCGTATTTGCCTTACGGCTTAAAATCAGAGACGCAACTACGCGATGAGGCTCCATTTCCGTATGACCGTGTTACAAACCCTTGCTGAGGCCGTGCCTCGCAACTCAATAAGACTCAATTATATCGCCGCCTTGCGGCCCTTTGCTGTCACGCCCCGATCCCGCAGAGTCCTTTCGTCCTCGCTTCGGGCTCTTTTGGGATCGTTCGTCCTCGCTAAGGCGTGATGCCGTGCAAGCCTAAGTTGCGCTTGCACAAGGCCGAGACCTGAAGCAAGACAAGATAGACAAGGTTGACAATACGCAGCAGAACGTATCGCAGATAATTGAAGCAGCAGCGGACAAATTTCAGAATACATGCATTGAACACAATGGTAACAAGAAACAAATCTCTTTATTAATTTCATTTGAACAGATTACAAGCTCTCGATTCTCTCTGAAACAATGTTACAATCTCTCAAGACTTTACAGATTACAATGATCCCGTTTCCATACATTATATCTCTTTATATACAAAACCAACTCTTGCAACATATGTCATCTTTTGGCATCTCTTTTAATTTCTGGCTCCTGAGGATGAGGCACAGGCTATCGCTTCAGACTATCCTTCTCGATGCATAGTGCACCTGCATGCAGACTGATGGTGGGTCAGTATATCAGCATACTGGTGAATTGTGAACAAAGAGCTATATTTGTCTGAAACGATCACTGTTCATTTAGTGAGAAAATGTTTCTTATGATGTGATCTTGCTACTCTTTACCTATATTCATTTCATGCATACAGAGTCAGTTTATATTCTTTTGAAAATATCTCTTTGAAAGCCAACAAATCAATCCATCGTAGCCGTTGTGCCTCCCACGGGTTCAGCTCGTCGCTAACCGCTATGACTCGCATGGGTTCAGCTCGTCACTAGCCGCTGTGACTCTTGGATTCAGCTCGTCGCTAACCGCTGTGACTCGCATGGGTTCAGCTCGTCGCTAGCCGCTGAGATTCTCTAGGGTTCAGCTCGTCACTAAGTGGATGCCCCAATGTACATGCAATATCAAATGAAACCATCATGCATCAATCGAGAAATTCATAAACAATTCCATCTTCTTTTCAAGCAGGAAACCGTTCTCTTTCTTAGCAGATAATGGGCAGATTCTCTTTTAAGCATACTCAAGATTACTGTCTTGTTATTAGCAATACATTCATTCAAAAGCTCAGATTCTTATTAGGCGCAAGCGGATCAGCAAATGAGACTTCGTCCACTCACCCAGATCAATCGTCTTCTGTTGCAAGCCAGCAATCCAATCTTTCTGTCTATCTAGTGCCTTCGCGGAGCGAGGCACTACATAATTACCCACCGAAAAGAAGTTTTATCCTCGAAACTTAAGGAGAAACTTATGATATCCTTAGCAGCGATAGTCCTCATCCTTCGCTATCATCAATCCATGAAATCATAATTCAGATCATATCAAGTCTCTTGTTCAATCAAGCATTTCAATCTCAATCCATTAAATCGATAAAACATATGCCGGCATCATAAAAATATTTACGGACTTATTGTATGGAACGTTCATCTCATTGATGACATCGAGCAGACAAGGAATTCTCAATCGAAGGAACATGTATGAATTCAATTGAATCAAAATTGGCCAGAGGATCGTGTTGCTCTGATACCATTCTGTCATGCCGCGATCCCGCAGAGTCCTTTCGTCCTCGCTTCGGGCTCTTTTGGGATCGTTCGTCCTCGCTAAGGCGTGATGCCGTACAAGCCTAAGTTGCACTTGCACAAGGCCGAGACCTGAAGTAAGACAAGATAGACAAGGTTGACAATACGTAGCGGAACGTGGCAGATAATTGAAGCAGCAGCGGACATATTTCAAAATACATGCATTGAACACAATGGTAACAAGAAACAAATCTCTCTATTAATTTCATTTGAACAGATTACAAGCTCTCGATTCTCTCTGATACAATGTTACAATCTCTCATGACTTTACAGATTACAATGATCCCGTTCCCATACATTACATCCCTTTATATACAAAACCAACTCTTGCAACAAATGTCATCTCTTGGCATCTCTTCTAATTTCTGGCTCCTGAGGATGAGGCACAGGCTATCGCTTCGGACTATCCTTCTCGATGCATAGTGCACCTGCATGCAGACTGATGGTGGGTCAGTATATCAGCATACTGATGAATTATGAACAAAGAGCTACATTTATCTGAAATGATCACTGTTCATTTAGTGAGAAAACATTTCTTATAATGTGATCTTGCTACTCTTTACCTATATTCATTTCATGCATACAGAGTCAGTTTATATTCTTTTGAAAACATCTTTTTGAAAGCCAACATATAACTTCCATTTTAGCCGTTGTGCCTCCCACGGGTTCAGCTCGTCGCTAACCGCTGTGACTCGCATGGGTTCAGCTCGTCGTTAGCCGCTGTGACTCTTGGGTTCAGCTCGTTGCTAACCGCTGTGACTCGTATGGGTTCAGCTAGTCGATAGCTGCTGTGACTCTCTAGGGTTCAGCTCGTCACTACGTGGATACCCCAATGCACATGCAATATCAAATGAAACCATCATGCATGAATCGAAAAATTTATAAACAATTATATCTTCTTTTCAAGCAGGAAATCGTTCTCTTTCTTAGCAGACAATGGACAGATTCTTTTTAAGCATACTCAAGATTATTGTCTTGTTATTAGCAATAGATTCATTCAAAAGCTCAGATTCTTATTAGGCGCAAGCGGATCAGCAAATGAGACTTCGTCCACGCACCCAGATCAATCGTCTTCTGTTGCAAGCCAGCAATCCGTTCTTTCTGTCTATCTAGTGCCTTCGCGGAGCGGGGTACTACATTTGCTACTAAATCATCAACTGACCCATCCAACTTGTGAACTAAGTGTCACTTGACCAACTTTGCCTGGCGGCATCTCCTGACTTAAACTCATGACAACTCAAACCATAACTATACAACTTATATGCCGACAACATAGGACTCGATGCCATATCTCGTGCCGAAGCACGGTGTCTTCGTTGCAACCAAATCTTAGGCCCAAACATTGTCTTCTGACTGAGCACGCATTCGACTCGACTCTTGATTCACTTCACCTAATACTCGACTCAGTCCAAAGGCATATACGCAGATTGTCGCCCATGCCGACTCATCTATATGAGGATACTAGCATAACAAGCTATACCTGGACACATAGCTTGCGGTTGGCCGGGACCCTTCCAGCGCAAGGTAGCTAGCCCCCTGGAAGTCCCCGACTAACCCGGTGCTATCGAGTCAGCACAGCTATCACCGTGTTTCCTTAGGCCGAAACGGTCCCATGGCCTTGGGTTGCCGTTACGGGGAAACTCTACCTTGTCGACAAGTTGTCCAATGACCATGCAAGACCCTTCACTCAAACTGACGTCTCACACAGTCATTCTACTTTCAGTGTTATCATCTCTTTCCAAAACCAAGTTCAAGTCTTCTATCCTTGAGACCCCTCAAGGACCCCTCGACGACCCACGGTCGCGAGCATTCTTTCCATGTTACCATATCATTTCATTCAACTCAATGCCTATTCGATAGTCCTTTATCCAAAAACTCATTAAATTAACCATGGTTCATGCCTTAAACACTAAGTCTGTGTATCGTGCCTTAGGCCCATCGTGCTCTACGGGACACTATCGTCCAACTCATACTCTATACGACTAGCTTTGAAACCGTAGGACTTCGTGGCTATACTCAGCCGTAGAACTCATAGGACCGTGCTTGGAATATCTTAGGTCGACCACCATCCCTTTGCCTAACTTAATCAAGCCTACCACTTAACCCAAGGGACGAGCAACAGGCTATGTCAAGCCTTGCATCGTGGAAGCGTACATGCTTTATCGAGCATTCACGCGGGCGACGCCTATGACTTAGGCTAATTCACAGTTTGTGTCAAAGACCAACTTTTCCTTCTCCCAAGCCACGGGTCAAAGGACCGAGTGTCATTTTCAAAGCACACCGTGCACCAACTCTAAGCCGACCGTTGGACCTTTCTATATTCTAACTCAATTCGACCCGTTGAGATTATTCCCTTTAGCTATGTGAATTCGTCTCTTTTATTATCAAGCCTACTTGTACAAGTTGAAAATATACAATTTATTATGTGAAGGCTAAGATGAGGCAAGTTCACCGAAACTACCCCACCTGAGCGAGCGGTCGTCTCGACCGAGTGATGTCTTCGAGCAGCCGTTGCAAGGCTAAGTCCGAACGTCGTCGGCGTTCCTATTCCTCCGATTGACTGAGCGGGACGGGACACTACATCATACACCACTCAAAAAAGTTTTATCCTCAAAACTAACTGAGTACACTTATCGACTTATCATTTCACTCAACATTCAAGAACTCTCGCACACACTATGCCTATGCATTTCCCAAATCTGAGCCACGCTCGTGCTACTATCAATCTTTTCTTCAATACGATTTCAAAATCCTTGACACTTTTCTATTTCTCAAGTCTCACTTGATTCAACGTATCACTTAGTTGGATCGTGCACATATTATAGGCATCCCCAAAATACATGCATTTCAGCTAAGTCTCGTGATAGAGAATCCACCATCACCACTCGAGTCGGATCATGCACATATTCGGGCGTCCCTGATATACGTGCATGTCAATCGAGCCTCGTGAGTGGTGCCTCCATAATTCCTATCGCTTCGTACCGGAATGTCTGCCTAACCGCTAGGCTATGTCATTTAGGCTATAGTCAATCCGTCAGTATTGGAATCATAGTTCCCAAACAACAATATCAACACTGACCCCATCCTAAGGTCAAACCAAATTTATAGTATGGGGTTTTCTACCCAAGCTCGCATCACTCCAATTTCTAAACTTCGAGCATAGATTTTCTACCCACATCCCCACATTTGTCGCATGGGGTCCGAGTCATTCAGCAAAGCCATCCTACAGTAACTCACGTTCAACCAATTTTATGATGTATCAAAATCGCACATTTAATAAGTCATCTTGTATAGTCTATCCCTTCAAACACGTTCGATATAGTTCGCCTATCAATCCTTCTCAATTCAAGCACGCTACGACGCAAATCGTCGCTAACCAAAATTTTACATTCCACATTTCCTAAGTCGTCTATTCCAATTCACGTAATCGATCATGAGGTCATCTAGCTTAACAATATGTTATGTCCCGATCTCACGTGATTCAGATTTTCTACGGTGGGCATGAATCACCATGCACGCTCCCGCGGGATAATCATCCTCATCGGGACGTAACTCTTGTTTTGCGTCTAGACTAATTCATTCTCTATGCGCGGATTGGACCTACTCAATCCTCAAGTTTTATTCATTCGTCAATCATAAGTCCTACAAATCCTCGAGTTCTCTTTCGCATCAAGCCAACAAGTCGAGATAATCAAAATTGTCGAGTCCTGATTTTCCCAGTTCGATCATTCCTGCGACATGAATCACCAGGTCGGCGCTCACGCGGAACGATCGTCCCAAATTCGACGTAACGCATGTACGAGGCTAGAGTTGCGCTTGCACAAGACAAGATTGTCGACGTTGTGGTTATCCGTGTAACCATCAAGACACAATCATTTTCATCCAACATTCATCTCAATCAAAAAAAATTTAAGTATAGCATCCAACCAAAAAATAACACTTGCACGATCGTCTTTCGCCGAATTAGAGTGCCCCCGAGTTATCGCATATCGATCTTTGATACGCCTCAATACCATCGATGATATGCGTAACCTGACAATCTTCCTTTGTAACGAATTTTAAGTCGTGCGAACGATGCTATCGTCCGACTGGATAGTCTCCTCGACATTCAAATTCAAGTTCGATCATTATCCCTCGAATCATTCACAACATCAATTTTCTCAAATCAATTTCATGTATTTTTCATCCGTTTATCTTAAGTCATCGACCAATATATTTCCTCAATTTGTATCGTCCCTTTGTTAACTCAAATCATCGAGCAACATTCAATCCAATCCCTAAAGCCATTACGTAACTTCAACATTCAACTTTTCATGCACGCTATCTATCTGTCGTGCTAACTTTTTATATACGATCCGTATCAATTTTTTCGATCAAGTTATCCATTCGCTACACCTTAACTTTTCTTCGATTCGATTTCACCTACTCAATCGTTTTCGCGTTTCATACTCGCGCAATCCTCAATCCCGTGCACGTTCCGTGCGCGTCATTTCTAATCTGTTCGAATCAACACGTCAAACTTTAGGGCTAAACTTTATTCAATGATACTCACTCTACGGCTTTGTATAATGTGACGCTTGCTGATAGACTCACCGACACCCCGCATCCTTAATCGATCGATCGACATTCCTGAGACTATCGCATACACCACTCAGGAATAAAGTCATTCAACAAATCCTCAAAACTATCATTCGAATCAAAATCGACTTCTTCAAATCCCGTTCGAACCATTCCACTACTTCCAAGCACGCTCATCAATATCGTGTAACGCCCAGTCCCAAATACTTGAGACTAGATACGTATCATGCCAGCTGTATACATACGAGTAAATATACGGCTCGTATGTATACATAAGCTGTAAAATGTAGAAAGCCAAGACACTAAATTTCATCCACAAAGATAAATAATAATATAAAAGCAACTTTGAGTTTGTCATATATACAATCGTTGGGCGGAGACAAATCCACTACCAACTAATTTAAATAAGGAAAAAATATACAAAGAAAGTGATTGGTCGATCGAAGCAATGACGAGTCCAAAATCAATCATCACGAAGGAAGGAATGGACTTAGCTAGAGCACCTGCAAGAAATCACGAAACACACACCTGGAGAGATCACCAGGTCCTCAGAGGGACGTAAGAAGACACATAATATCATGCCGATAAACTGAATAATAAAGCTCAACAGAAAAGTATGCATGAGTAAAGGTTCATAACCATTCTACGTGATATGCACTTTGAGGACAACGTTCTACGCAGGGGCTGTAACGGATTCACGCAAGCAAGTAATAAAGAGTGGCAGCAAGTAGCGCTCATCCGGGTCACTATCGGCCCTGGGCAGAAGGTAGTGCTCATAAGAGTCACCCTCGGCCCAAAATGTGTGTAAAAAATAAATGTAGCCCCTACGCTAATAACTGTCCCCTCCCCCCAATGATACTATACATGTGTCGACTCTACGACACTATTTAATCCTTAATAACTGCCAAGTCTTCTACACAAATCTATTAGCAGTTATATCCTAACGTACGACCTGTACGCACTGATGTACGGTGTCACGCCCCGATTCATAGAGTCATTTATTCACATATTTTATCTCTTGGAATCGATCGTCCTTGCTTGGGCGTGATGTCGTACAAGTCTGGTATTGCACTTGTACAAGGCAAAGATGGTACATAATCGATTATTCTTCAAATAGGAACACATCGCAGCGGCAGAAGCAGATAAATTGAATTTAATGAGGATAATCTTTCTTATTGAATAGAAGTACATCACTTCTTTATAGCAGCGGAGAAAAAGAGTAACTTGAAGCCACACAGAGATATGTAGAACTTTATTCTCTTTATTGATAATTGAAGAAGAGTACAAGACTTGTATTGAAATACAATGATTACAGCACATCTCACTTTACATTAGAAACCAACTGAACAATGCTATACAGCTTACATTTGATATTTGGATACAATGGATTACAACTCGATATACCGACTTGGCTTACAATCTCACTGGTACAGCTGATTACAATGTTCCATACATTATGCCCTTTATAAACAGAAGACATCATCTTGTGCAATGAGAGCTTCTGTATGCCCAACAAATCTTCGATGCCGCGGAACCAATCCAGCTAATCTTTATGTGTAGAACATTCCAAGCACGAGCACCTGCCCATAAAATGTTGGTCAGCACATCATCTATGTACTGGCGAGCAGAATCCAACCCACTCGCATAAACCAACATTTAAAGTGATCATTTAAGCAAGCATTTATTAGAGTGATCTTTTTACTTGGAGCCTAACATCAGTTTACAGTTCATGGGCAATAATCAGAGTGAAGCATGTAAACATATTCTTAGTAGCATTCATGTGGACATATCATTTTAGCATTCTTGGTGTTGTCATGCAAAGGCGTCATTGAAGCAATCGTTAACATTAACATCTTAAACATGTTATGACAATTCTCACTTTAAGCATCACTTAGCATAGATGTTATGTTTGAGCACTATTTAAAGTAAGGCATCTTTCTAGCATACTTGAATGGAACATGTTAAGCAGTCAAGTTAAACCAACTTATACAATATCACATTTACGTGATTTCTTACCGATAGCCGACTTCTCGTACCTGCATCAAATACAAGTTATCTGATATACTTACTCTGCCTGCACAAAACATTCATTAGCATGCATCCCGACTACATGGTCACTGGTGTTGTTAAACTATATGGACTATTTTCATTTCATTTCATTTTAAGATAATGCGGTCAGCATAGTAGGTGGCGAGCCTCTATGCCACCCCGCCTTATCCGTGCTTCCATAGCACTCATCATTATTTCCTCCTAGGCCAAATCGGTCCCCAGGGCCCTAGGAACCGTTCGAGGAAATTATTACTCAAACCTTGTATACAAGTTGTCCATGACCATGCGAATGCGTGTCCGACTCGATTGTGAACAAAATCACATGGTAAAATATATTAAGGAAAGTAAAGGCAACAGTGCATCATTAGTCATATTTAATGACTTATTCATTTCATCATTACCATCATTTCATTTGGTGATCTCAACGATCCCAGCTTTATCATTTCTCATTCATTGCTTCATTGCAACGTATCTCATATCATTCCTTTCTCAAGAGGAACGCAACATTCATTCATTTCATAGGGACATTTATTTATTCATTCATTTCTTATAAGGGACGGGCAGCATTTTATATTCTTTCAACCGTTATAAAGAGAGTACATGATTCTAGTATTTCATTCAGTCCATTGGGTCGATAGCATAGCCAGTTCATTTCTTATTCTATCATTCACAAGACATCGCCTTATTCAAGTGTTTTGTCGTTTCAGCAGCATTAAACATAAGAAACAAGGTTTTCAATTCAAGCTCATGCATCGAATCACATTAGCAGTTTAATGTGTTGTACATTTTAATAATTCTCAGCATAGCCATCTCTATTATTCAGCAACTAACATATGGGACATTTAAGGACAGTTCATAGCATTTCAATACTTCATTTATTAAGCATGAAGGAGTAAGGAAGAGGAAGGACAGTTCCACTCACCCAAAATTCTACTAAGCGTAGCTCCACCAGCGAGCCACTTCCAATACACATTCCGTATAGCCAGCTAAGAGAGACTGCATCAGTCTCAATTCTCATGATTTCCAACATAAGTCACGGTCCAATATTCTGATCCCAGCCAATAAGCCAACCAAATGCCTCGTACGGAGCGGGGCATTACATAATATACCACTCATAAAATGTTTCGTCCTCGAAACTTAAGGAAACAACTCTTCTACAAGATTCACTTAATCACATTGAGTTACTCATTCAGCTTCAAATTAATATTTATTTCAGCCCACTCGGTCATTTCAAAATATCTATCCAACTGTACCATTTAAATCTATCAACGATTCGATCTGTCTATCTTTTTTTCAATTACTTGTAACTTTTCATTAATTCGCCAACATTTTCCTTACATTTCTATTTCGGTCGCAACATATCACTTCGTTTGGATCCATACACATATTTTAGGCGTCTCTAAAACATATGCATTTCAGCCAAAGTCCGTGCTAGTGCGATAAATTCTTTCCATAATGTTATCTCAGTCGCAAGCAATCGTTTCGGCTGGATCCATACACATATTTTAGGCGTCCCCAAAACATATGTACTTCAGCCAACTTCCATGTTAGTGCAATTCGATCAGCCACAATATAACTCTCTTTTCTAAATCCGACTTAGCATCCTTTCATTTGACTTATTGCTTTATTCACCTTGCCACAATCACTATCTTCCAGGCTACAATACTTAACATCAGGGACAACTTGGTTAAGATCTATACCCAATCATAACATTTCTAACATTCGATCAAGGGTCTACTTAGAGTCAATCATATCAAGAATTCACAACATGTAATCATATTCCTCCCCAATTCCAATAATATTTCTCACCGAGGCAATTCATGTTTTCTATAAGATACAATCCGACGTCCCTCACAATCGATTACCCAAGCCAAGGGTACAATTCTATGCAACAGTCAGGGTTAACCCAGCTACCCGACTATAGGTACACTCAAGTCTTACCTTACGATTGCAATTCCCACTTATGGCCGACATATAATCCTTTAGGGTCAAACATCCCTTAAGACACAAGTTGAAGCATACATTCCCTTAGGTCAATACTCATTATCACCATCTCTCATTCATTGCCACAAGGTCATCCTATGGGTCTTCAATGGTCACCTATTATTCAGTCAGTCTCTAAGGTTAGCTACACTGATAGCTAAACTTAATCGTTCATGTGACTTCCCTAGAGTGGACGGCTACTAGGGTTATACTAGTTTCTTATTATTAAGGCCAACAAGCAACCAACAGTTCTACGGAACTCTACCCAAACCTATAGGTATCAACTCAGTCTGAATAATGAATCTTCAATTGGGCTAAGCCAGCAATTGGTAATTCATCAACTGGTCGCTAGGGTCAAGTCTATCTATCTAGTGTCTTCCTCAAGGAACTAGTTCCCACAGAGGCTCACTCTAGACTTACCCAACGTTCGACTAAGATCGATCTATCAACATTACGATCAATTCCCAATCCGACATACGATCTTCATCGTTCTAATAATCCATCAAGTAAATTCCCAACGATTTACTTTCTATTCTAATTCCTTTATACTCACACGAACCCATAAGCCAAGGCTAACTATTCAAGGGTCATCGGTTCCGTTAGTCTCAACAGGACTATAGAATCATACTATTCGGTCTGTATGACGAAGTCACACCACTAAGTCATAAGCCAACAATCTATATCCCAACCAACAATCACCTATACCGACATTATCCAACACGTTTGAAATTTCTCAATCCCATTCGTTTTTTAATCATCAAACTATCTTACGGGCATTCTTAAATCTCATGCAGCAGTGGTCAAATAGTTCATCCATTCAATCCGACAATTTATGTATCACTTAACCATCCTCTAGGCAACACAATAGTCAAAGTGGCTACTTGTTACTTTTCTAATCCCATTAAATTCCTCAGCATACATGCACAAAGGCAACGACTATCCTTTGGTGATCAAGATGGATTAACATCTATTACACCTTAGGGTCAAGGCATAGATCTCTAATATTCCTTTGATTCACCGATAATATTTCCAAAACTTTCAGCTACGTAACCAACTTTGTATTAGCCACATTTAATTTACATCCAACCAATCGAAGTCAACATTCAGATGTTCTAAGCCACAACTTTCTCTAGCTAAATCCCTTTACCCATAACATACTAACTGTCTTACTAGTCTGAGTCATCACTCGACTAACAATTTCTAACCAAGCCAACCGTTACCATTTCTAGAATTTCACTACCCAACATGGCATCACCGTCAGGGGACACTCGAGTCATCTAGCAACAATACATGACTCCCAGCTAAGTCTCGGCGCTACCCAGTACTCACAGATAGTCTCATTGCTATCCTATGGAAAGGGTCAAGATACATCTCGTTCTGAGGTGGTAGAGGCAATATACCACTCAGAAACGAAGCCATCCTTAAACACTACCAACTCAATCCATTCCGGACATTCGTGATCTATAATGATCACAATACTTAACTAATATCTCGGGGTCTCAATATCACAAGCCAACATTCTTAGGGTCTCAAAAGCACTAGCGAGCACATATGAGTCAACTCACTAGTTCTGCTGAACTCATCCATCAATTATTCATTCCCAAATCTTTCTCCATCACATGCAATTCTCAACTTGTTACAGCATACCCAGCCACTTTTTTATATTCCCACTTTTCTAATAGCATTCACAATATAGCATACTATGGCATCGAGTCATTGTTGGGTTATTTGTGTCCAAACCAACAACAATCATTCATTCAGGGGCATCACAATGTATATAGACTTATTGTATGGAACATCCAGTGAGCAGCCAAGAGGGTCAATGAACTTTCAAGCACAGATAACAAAAGGATGATTACCGAACAACAATAGCATAATCGCGGAAGCAATCTTTGATTTAATCGCGGAAGCAATGTTGAGTGATCGCGGAAGCAACTTTGGTTAATCGTCGATGCAACTTTGATTTGAAATGAATCAAAGAAGAGACCAAGGACGTAAAGTCGTGCTCTGATACCAATTTGTCACACCCCGATTCATAGAGTCATTTATTCACATATTTTATCTCTTGGAATCGATCGTCCTTGCTTGGACGTGATGCCGTACAAGTCTGGTATTGCACTTGTACAAGACAAAGATGGTAAATAATTGATTATTCTTCAAATAGGAACACATCGCAGCGGCAGAAGCAGATAAATTGAATTTAATGAGGACAATCTTTCTTATTGAATAGAAGTACATCACTTCTTTATAGCAGCAGAGAAAAAGAGTAACTTGAAGCCACACAGAGATATGTAGAACTTTATTCTCTTTATTGATAATTAAAGAAGAGTACAAGACTTGTATTGAAGTACAATGATTACAGCACATCTCACTTTACATTGGAAACCAACTGAACAATGCTATACAGCTTATATTTGATATTTGGATACAATGGATTACAACTCGATATACCGACTTGGCTTACAATCTCACTGGTACAGCTGATTACAATGTTCCATACATTATGCCATTTATAAACAGAAGACATCATCTTGTGCAAGGAGAGCTTCTGTATGCCCAACAAATCTTCGATGCTGCGGAACCAATCCAGCTAATCTTTATGTGTAGAATATTCCAAGCACGAGCACCTGCCCACAAAACGTGGGTCAGCACATCATCTATGTACTGGCGAGCAGAATCCAACCCACTCGCATAAACCAACATTTAAAGTGATCATTTAAGCAAGCATTTATTAGAGTGATCTTTCTACTTGGAACCTAACATCAGTTTACAGTTCATGGGCAATAATTAGAGTGAAGCATGTAAACATATTCTTAGTAGCATTCATGTGGACATATCATTTTAGCATTCTTGGTGTTGTCATGCAAAGGCGTCATTGAAGCAATCGTTAACATTAACATCTTAAACATGTTATGACAATTCTCACTTTAAGCATCACTTAGCATAGATGTTATGTTTGAGCACTATTTAAAGTAAGGCATCTTTCTAGCATACTTGAATGGAACATGTTAAGCAGTCAAGTTAAACCAACTTATACAATATCACATTTACGTGATTTCTTACCGATAGCCGACTTCTCGTACCTGCATCAAATACAGGTTATCCGATATACTTACTCTGCCTGTACAAAACATTCATTAGCATGCATCCCGACTACATGGTCACTGGTGTTGTTAAACCATATGGACTCTTTTCATTTCATTTCATTTTAAGATAATGCGGTCAGCATAGTAGGTGGCGAGCCTCTATGCCACCCTGCCTTATCCGTGCTTCCATAGCACTCATCATTATTTCCTCCTAGGCCGAATCGGTCCCCAGGGCCCTAGGAACCGTTCGAGGAAATTATTACTCAAACCTTGTATACAAGTTGTCCATGACCATGCGAAGTCCGACTCGATTGTGAACAAAATCGCATGGTAAAATATATTAAGGAAAGTAAAGGCAACAGTACATCATTAGTCATATTTAATGACTTATTCATTTCATCATTACCATCATTTCATTTGGTGATCTCAACGATCCCAGCTTTATCATTTCTCATTCATTGCTTCATTGCAACGTATCTCATATCATTCCTTTCTCAAGAGGAACATAACATTAATTCATTTCATAGGGACATTTATTCATTCATTCATTTCTTATAAGGGACAGGCAGCATTTTATATTCTTACAACAGTTATAAAGAGAGTACATAATTCTAGTGTTTCATTCAGTCCATTGGGTCGATAGCATTGCCAGTTCATTTCTTATTCTATCATTCACAAGGCATCGCCTTATTCAAGTGTTTTGTCGTTTCAGCAGCATTAAACATAAGGAACAAGGTTTTCAATTCAATCTCAGGCATCGAATCACATTAGCAGTTTAATGTGTTGTACATTTTAATAATTCTTAGCATAGCCATCTCTATTATTCAGCAACTAACATATGGGACATTTAAGGACAGTTCATAGCATTTCAATACTTCATTTATTAAGCATGAAGGAGTAAGGAGGAGAAAGGACAGTTCCACTCACCCAAAATTCTACTAAGCGTAGCTCCACCAACGAGCCACTTCCAATACACATTCCGTCTAGCCAGCTAAGAGAGACTGCATCAGTCTCAATTCTCCTGATTCCCAACATAAGTCACGGTCCAATATTTTGATCCCATCCAATAAGTCAACCAAATGTCTCGTACGGAGCGGGGCATTACATACGGTCGGTACGCAAGTCCGAAACTATATGCGACTCACAACTCACACACAACCCGTTGCACATAGTTACAGTTTATGAGATGCTCTAAACCTATGGTAGTCCCTTAACTCTAAGCCAATTGCATAAAATATAGTAATTTGCATCTATATATAGTTTTGAAAGAACAAAAATAAGAAAAAGCATGCATGATATTGAGCAAGAAATTAAACAGTAAAGGCAAGGTGTCTTGCCTGGTGGGTCGCTTGGTGTGGTACGGTATTCTGAAAGTTCCAGTTGTCTAATAGCCAAAGCCAAATTGGGAAGGGTCCGGATTCACGAGAAAATAAGAGTATATGGTTAGTCATGGCCCACTATGATAAGCGAAGAATTTTGAGTAACAATACTTATACTAATTGAAAAATATTTAAGTTTATAAGAAAACTAGATTTTTATTCATAACTTTAGCTTTAAGATAAATACTTTAAAAGAATAAATTATTTTAGGCAAAATACTTTAAGTTTATCAAATAAGATTTTTATATAGGGAACTGTATTTGTACTAGTCAAAATATTAATAATATATATATATATTTTTAAAACAACTTAGGCTCATATTTTGGTTTAAAAACTAATTTCGTCGAAATACATTTTCAGGCTAAAAGTCATAAAAGAGTTTTGCAAATAATACAAACAAAGACATCAATAATACTAATTGTAATAATATGTATACAAAAATTAATAACAACTGAAGTCAATCTTTAACCTTAGTCAGCCTTTTCTTTTTCTTTTTTTTTCTTTTTTTTTATGATAATAATAATAATAATAATAAAACATTTGAGAAAACCTATATTGTTGAAAAATAATAGTAATAAAAGAGATAACAAATTACTAATATTGAAGGCACTAAAGTGCAAATTAGCTACATATAGTTCGGCCAAAAACAAAGTTAGGAGCTGAGTGAAAAAAATAGAGAGAGAGAGAGAGGGACGGGCCAAGGGTTTACCAGCCACGACGTTGGGGGTTTTCTGGCACGGCGGCTCTGGGCGGAGCTCCGGCAACGGATGAGGGCGCTGGGCGGCGTCGAAGGCGGACGGTGCTTGGCGGAAAGTCGAGCGGGGAAGTCATCGGAAGGAGGCGGCGCGCTCTAGGCGGCGCAACAGCTCTGGGCACCGACGGCGGATGTCGGAGTGGGGTGGAGAGACGCGGAGTCGGGTGCCTGGCGCGGAGTAGAGCGCACGCGACGGAGTCCGTAGCGAGGTTTGGTGGAGGCGGTTGTTGGAGGTCGGTGCGGCCGTGGTGAGTCCCAACGGCGGCGGCGGGCGGCGCTGGTGATGGCGCTGTACCGCGGCGGCTGGGATGGCACCTGGCTCCCTACGGAGGCGGCGATGGAGCCCCTCCGGTCGAAGGGGGTGGCCGACGCATGGAGGGCGGTGTCGGAGGTGACACAGGGAGCTCGGCCAGGTTAGATTTCCTCTCCGTCTCCTTTCCATCTGATGGTGGCCACGCCGGTGGTGTCGGCGTGTGGGGGAAACAGAAGACGATGGTGGTGGATATTGGGGCTTGGCCAGAGAGATGGGGTCCGGGTGTTATCAGTGGTGGTGTTGGGGCTGTTGAAGGTGGGGGCGTTGGGAAGTTGCCGGCCGAGGTGGTGGTGGCGAGGATGATGAGGGTGGTGATTGTGGTATGCGCTGGTGGATGTGGGTTGTCGAGGGGACGACGGTGGCGGTGTTAGCGACGAAGGTGACGGGGATGGTTGTGGCAGGTGGACGTGGGGAGGCGAAGATCAGAGACGAGGTTGGATGTGGCCGAGGTTCGACAAGGCGAGCAGTAGGGGTCGACGGGTCGGGGTAGCGGTTAGGAATTGGGGTTGAGTTTGGATGAGTCGTGTCGGGTGTGTCCGACACGACGGGGACGGAGGTTCGGATCTGTCGGACCTGGGGTGGAAAAAATGTATTTGTACAATAAAACACATAGTGGATGTGAAAGGGATACACGGACACGATGCACGATGCTGGGGGTTATGGAATAATTTATGGATGAGTACCTCTCCTTATATAGGAGGTGGAAATTCCAAGTTAGATAAGGACTTGCAATAGTTTAAAACCTGATGGATAATTCCATCTTTTATTTAAATTGATTTAGAATTTAAACCATCAAAATCAAATCGGTCTAGATAAACTTCCTTTTAATTTAAAGTAAAATCTTTTTCCAATTTAATTTATCAAAATAATTCAAATATTAATACAACAAAATTTTAAATATCTTTTCCATAATTATTAAAATATAACATTTATTAATTTCGAAAATCAAGGTAATTACTTAAATATTAAATCAATAAGTAGCTTAACAAAAATATGTTACTATACAAATACCAAATTTTGCAAATATCTAGAATATATTTTTGTATAAACCAAAATTTTCCAATTCACTACTTATCTTAAAACGACGAATAAAATAACTCTTTTATAAAGATAAAATATTTATTATATTTATTTGAACAAGTACTTTCCTATAAAAAATAATTTTATAATAAAATATTTTTCTAAAAATATGTACGATCGCACATATTCGTACTCGTCGAGCAATTTATGAAATATATCGTTTGCGCACAACGTACAATACGACTACGCGATGTACAATACAAAAATTTTAAATCAGTACCAAAAATCGATAAAAAAATATATTAGAAATTTAGGGATTTTACATCCTACCCAACTTAAAGGAATTTTGTCCTCGGAATTTAGGAATTATTAGGGTAGGTAGGGTGAAGGGGTTGGAAAGAGTTTATTCGAATAAAATCATGATCAAATAGTTGAACGAGGAGTTCGAAGAAGAGTTCACCGAAACGGGTAATTCATATAACTAGGCAAATAAACAATAGATGTAGTTTAAAAGATGATCATATACATGACAACCCTCAACGTCTCATTAACAATAACATCGATGTATAATCTCAAAATGAGTAATCAATTCTCTATCTTCAAAATTTAAATTTGCGTTGATAGCTTCATAGTTTTTGCGGTTTAATAAAATCATCAATGACCTTCGATACTCCTCTCTATTTCTACTCAAAGTTTTCAAATTCCTTAACATATGACTGAAATCCAATATTTTCTAGTAGAAAAATCAACAAGTCACTACTTGGAAATCTCTTCCATGTCTACCTATATAAATTTCCAACTAAGTTTCCTCAGAACTTGAAATTCTGTATACCTTCAATTGAATTAGTCGAAAGCAAAATTAATTTCCATCTCAATCATGAACTTTATATTCACATTCATCATATCTATATATCTTATTTTTCTTAACATCAAATATTTAGAAAGTTTTACTCTTCAATATTTCTTTAACCTCGAAAATCAATCAAATCCATATCGTATTATCTAATGAACAGTTTCATCGGTACTTGCCTTTCTTTCTTTTTTTCTCTTTTTTATCTTTTTTTTTGAGAGATCGCCTTTGTTTATATCATCTCTTCAACAAAAATCACATTCCGCCCTTTTCATCTTATGTCAAATTTTATACCTCGTAGTCGCGTAACCATCTTAACAAACTATACCATTAATCTCCTCTATAAAATTTTCTAATCTAACTATGCATAACTGACGAGTATCAAGATCAAATTTTTCATCTTCGTTCAAGGGAATCATAAGAAACAAGGGTTTTATGATCAAAGAGGAAAGTCAAACAAGGAAAAGAGTAAAAGTATGGTTAGGTTCCATGGTTGTGGTAAGGGTTTGAATAATAAATACTAATTATTGCACCTAAATAAAATTTTATGGGCCTAAGTAATTTAAGATAATGCACAAAAATAAAAGGCACGGGTTAACAGTAAGCACAGTCTAAGCACTTAAGGAATTAAGTAGAATACAATCACATATCGGTTTGAAGGAATTGAGTCAAGGTTTGGTCTCTAGCTGAAGACAAAAAGGATAAGGGTATTATGGTAGGGGTTTATAGCTAACCATTTGACTTGAGAGTCGCATCATAAAAATAGAGTGCAAGGGAACATGTTTTAGTGGCACGCGATATACCTACATGAAGGTGGGCTCGTCTAGGTCTTGCATATAAAATTTGTTGGCTGAAAAGTCTAATGTTGTGTTCCAAATATCCAAGTCACGGTAAAGGACGCAAAAGAATCTAAAGTAAAAAGTGGGAGTTCACCAAGGTGATATTTACGTATGAATAAATTGGATATAATTAAAGCACGGGCAAAAGTAAAATAAGTTAGGGACATGGTTTCTAGAGAAATGGTACCCTTCTAGGTTGGGGTTAGTCAAGGAATAGTTCTAATCGTTTCCAAATGTCCAACGATTAGAAGGTCAAGATGAAAGTTTTAGAATTGAGGGAAGGTCGAGCGAGTCAAGGTTGAAATATAATCACATGGTTGGTAGATCACTAACTCCACTTGTGTATGTGCAACTATCATGGTCATGGATGTTATGGCAATTAATGAGGAATACTTGTATCCCATGTAAAACCCCTAAATTTCTACTATATTTTTTTATTATTAAAATTGGTACTGATTTAAAATTTCATTATTGTACGTCGCGTACGAAATTTTTATTTTTCGTAGTTGCTCGTCGAGTATGAATATGTGCGAGCGTACATATTTTATAAAAATATTTTTTTTTCTATTTTATTATACACTTCCAAATTATTATATAATTATTATTCTTGCTATAAAAGACCTTTCGTTTTTATTAATCATAAATAATATTTTATTGTATTCTAGGAAAAACATAATCATGTATGCATTATTCGTGCATACATATATTTCGTGATTATTTATTAGTCTATTTTAAATAAAAATGTAATTTTCGAGATTTATTAATATTAATATTTTATTATTCAAAAAGATATTTAAAAATATTTATTATTTTTTCGAAATTATTATTATTGGTATTTCAAAAAATATATTTGAAAGTTATTGTTGCCATTTAAATCTTGATTTAATTTTTGGATTTATTTAAATAGTTAAATATTCGAAATTTGATTTATCCCATTTGATTTTGAGCTAAAATTTAATTAGATTTAAATTTGATTTGTATTTGGAATTGGATTTTGATTCGGATTGGATTTATTGAATTAAATTAAATTATAGATTGAGTTATCTAAATTGGGTTTTAAATATCCTAATCCTATCCAAATGGGAATTTCCACATCCTATAAATAGGCAGGTACTCCTCCAAATTTCTATCAATCATTATTATTCCACAAATATTTTCCTACCCACGTGCAGTGCATCGTGTCTATGTTTTCCTCCACCCAATATCTTATTCCATTATTTATACACATATATTTATTTCTACGTGTCGACAACCCCGATACGATATATCAAATTCCAAATCCTAAACCTAGTTATTGCTCCGTCCTCCACCGTGTCCCGTCCAGCCACCCGTTACCACCACGACAGCCCATGTCCCCGACTTAGACAGCACAACACCCCATCCCGACATTGCCCGCACCATACAACAGCCACAACCAAATCCCTATCAAATCCCTAACCCTAATCCTAATGTTCCCAAACCACCACCGCAGCAGCCTCATCCACCACCGATCAAACACCTCAACCAACATAAACACAAATAAACCACCATCACTGGCGTTCGACACCGGCGACCCCGAAACCCTCGCTAACACCAACCAGACCACCGCCACCATCGCCCAAAATCACCGAAAACAAAATCAAGCAAATAACAACACACCATTGCCGTCCCCGCCACGGCAACTGCCAGCCGGCGCCACCCGCAAAAGCCCACATCATCACCATTACCATCTATGAACCAAAACCCCCAATATATATATACACACCTGTGCTCCGCCGGCGATCGCCGCCACGCCCACCAATCTTCAGCCGACCCGTCAAACGTCCGCAGCCCTCTGCGCATGGCGACTCCCCTCGTCCGCACTCCACGACGAGACCGTGCCCCGAGCTTGGCTTCGCCAACCGCCCAGTGCCGCGGCGCTCTCTGGCCGCCGCGTCTTTTGCTGGACCACCAATCCTCTTCGTCGAACCCTCTCTCAGCCACCGCCACCGTTCTGGCCTCCACCGACTCTGCGCTCACCGAACAGCCCGAGCGCCCTCTCCGTTTCCCCCTCCGCAGCTCCTCCCATCGCCGCTCCCCGCTCAGAGCCCCGCCGAAACCCTCAGCCGCCGGTCGCCCATCCGATCTCCGATCCGCCGCTCGCCTCCCGACAACCCATCCTCTCCGCGCCTCCGCACCCTAGCCGCTCTGCCGACCGAAGTCCTCCGCAGCCCGCCGCCTTCCTCCCCCTCTCGTCTCTCTCCAGTCTCTTTTCCCTCTTGTTCTCACTCTATTTTTTTTCAGTATTCTCTCTCTCTCGAAGAGAGGAGTGAGTTAATACTTTTCAAGATTTTTTTTTGTGTTATTTGGTTTTGCTGCATTGGTCTAAGTGATTTTGTTTTTGTTTTTCTTTTTGTTTTTCTTTTCTTTTTTTTTGGTTATATTATCATGGTATTATTTGTTTACTATTTTACAGCTGAATAAGAGTTATGGCTAATATTTGCTATTATTAATTTAATAGGTATAGTATTATTGATATTCTGTATAGATTGTCATTATATTACATTATGAAATTTATTTTCTAGTCTAATTTGTACCTGGACAAAATAAGGTTAGAAATATTATTATTATTGTATTTTCTAAAGCTATTCTCAAAACAAAATATTTGGCTTGAAGGCTAAAGTATTATTATGTTTTTGTGGAGTATTATTATGTTTTTGTGGACCTTTAAAAATAAGTTCTTGACCTACAATATAGTTATACGATTTTATGGTATAAAAAAATGGTTATAATATTTTCTAAAAAATTCTTTAAGTATATATCTAAATTACTTTTACCAGTCATAGCTTAACAAAATATAATGATTTTTTGTTATTTATTTATATATACAAAATTTCTTCGATTTCTAAGTCTTGTCCCTAGCTGGTCATATTTCTACCTTCTTCCAAATCTTGAACTTCATTATATCCACCCTAACTAAATTGACCCTCCTGAACCCAATGGAACTGTCCGTGCCATCAACAGAGGTCCCCTTATGTCGTTGTTACACCAAAGTCGCAGTTCATGCCACCATGATTATCGCAGCACACCAGGCGTCCTATCAGGCAAGACACCTTGCCATTTGCTGTTTAATTATTTTAGCTCATATCTCATGCATTATTATTATTTTTTTATGCAAAATAAACTGTGATACATAGCATAAACTGTTAGAACTTACTGTTCATTTATATTTCCTGCTATGTATTATTTTTCTTACACATTAAACCTAGATTTAAAGGACCACCTTGTGAGTTGCATTCATGGCCTTGACACGTGGTATCACGAAGTTGTGTGTCGCATGTAGAACACGGACATACGTGACTGGCTGGCCACCGGTGCGTATAAGCCGTGCGATAGGAATAACCGTTAATAGAGGTTGTATGCTAGTTTGACTTAGCGGTTATAGAGGATTACTGTTGTGGATACAACATGGTAGACATTGGGTGGGAAGAACAGCTCTTTAATGTATGGGTCATATATGCACTGCCCTGATTGCCGGTTATCTCCAATGGGAGGTACGGTCCTGATAGCCGGTTATCTCCAGTGGGAGGTACGGTCCTGATTGCCGGTTATCTCCAGTGGAAGGTACGGTCCTGATTCCTGATCCGGCCCATGCGTCAAAGGTTTGTTCTTTATTTGCATATTCACTATAGTACGGTTAGGTACCCTATTGTATGTGTCCCTTAATTATTTGAGCAATATTTATTCAGTTTATATGGCATAATATTATGTATCTTGTTACGTCCCTCTGAGGACCTGGTTATCTCGCCAGGTGTGTGCTATTGTCTTTTGCAGGTATTCTAGCTCTAGCCGTTATTTCTTCGAGGATGATTGCGCTTGGATCGTCTTCGCTTTGCTCGCCAAAAACTTAATTCTTTTCTCATGTATTTTTCCTTTACTTGTTGGTAGTAGATTTGTCTCCGCCCAACATATTGTATCAAGACAATTTATTATCATTATATGATATCTTTCCTTATTTATTGTGTGGATGAGATCAGTTATGGTTCTACTGCATTTTACAGCTTATGTATTCATACGAGATTTCTATATATTAGAGTGTACTCCGTATGTATACAGCTGGCATGTCTACGTTCCTAGTCCTACGTATTTTGGGACTGGGGCGTTACATGTTTTTGTGGTGGCCCATGCAGGTCAAGATAAATTGTTTGGTTACTTTACCGTACCAAGCAAGCCTGCGTACAGGATTAGAAGTCTAGGATCTCATACACATACTTGACCTCTTTCCAAGATTTTATCTACCGTTCGACTCATCGATTGCATCTTGCTTGATTCCTTCTATCATTATTCTTATCTCCCTTCATGCTTGCTAGAGATTGACCCTACTAGTTAGACGTCCCAAACACCCATACACTACAACAAAAAACCCTTTTAATGACGGCTAAAAAGCGTCATTAATGACGAACCATGACGCTTTTCTTTTTCCACAGCAACCGTTATGAAAACGGGTCTTATAAATGTTTTTTAAAAGCGTCATAAAATAACCGTCGTGAATAGTTTCTATAAAAGCGTTATGAATAGTTAATATATAGTGCACAATTCAAAACAATTTTAAAACGTCATGAATAGATAATATGTACAGGCTTAATGCAGCACATTTATAACACTTTATACTATTCAAATTAGCACATTTATAATGCTCTATACTGCACAGTATATATTACATTCCAAAAACTTAACATTATATATCACCATCTTTATTACATTTCTCAAAATAGAGTACATATCAACATCTTCATTACATTGAATATCCAAATACAGAATGTACCCAAAAATAGGAATAAATCTCTCTTTTGCTAACCAAATTATTAGAAATATTTACTTATGTAGATTCTGTCACGACCCGCACCCACCGTGAGGGTACGAGTACGTAACAACGCCCAGCCTACGCCGCAGTGTCGGCGGTAGAACGCTGTTCTAGGTCATGAACTATAACTAGCATAATATGAATACTCTCCATAAGGAGGCCAATACAGAGGTACAACTCAATCACAATCTAAGGTAGAATGATAAAGATAGATAAACATGAAATCCAAAAGAGATACAGGAGATAGAAGTCTAAGTGTCTAAGATACATAATCCCAGAAATACATCTCAAAACTCAAATACAGTAATCCACAAGTAAATACAACTCCAGACAAAATGAAATAACTATCTAAACAACCTCTACTGTGTCTCCTCTAGGCTAGCAGGCAACCCCAGGCTATCTGTAAAATTTATCAACAGGTCCAGTCAGGACAGGAGCGAGCACAATACATCTCACGCAGATCATAACAGGTTAGAAAATATAAACATGCAAGAGAGTACGATACATGAAACTGAAAGAAAGTACATGATGTAAACAGAGAGAGAACTGTAATAGAAATATCTAATATAAGTAGAGAGCTACCAGTGACTAGTGATTTAGAGTACAAAGTCGACATGTGAACGGCTGGATTTGCACATGACTATACTAAAGAGGCGCACATGGCTATACTACTTTGGAATTATTCACATGGCTATTTATACTTCCCCATACCCCAATCAATACACAAGGATCCAAACAAGTTATGTTACGTATATGGTTTTCACATGAAGCCCATAAATGGGTGCACATGAAGTATACATGAGAGCTCATACATGAGTGCACATGAAGTTCACATGGGGGGCCCAAAAATGGGTGCACATGAAATTCATATGAAGGCTCATAAATGAGTGCACATGCAATATAGGTTATACATGAGATACATGGGAAACATGACCGATTCATGAGAGCACATGAGAGTACACGAGCATGCATGAACGAGCATGAAGCACATGAGAAACATGAATAACATGAGAGCGAGGAATACATGATGTACACGAAACACATGACATAATATATCCGATGCTCCCGAGATAATATCGTACCAATCCATGATAATATCGTGACAGTATCAAATAAGGTAAACTAGAGCAGAAATATAATTCTAAACAAGTTATGAAATGATCAGAGAATGTACTCCCTGCTATCTGAATGTCCAAGGTAAAGATACTGTCCGAGGAGAGGTGTCTGGCTCCTAATTAGAACAGCACAAGTCACAACATGTCCAGAAGGGTAATATAAAGCACTACAATGCATTCTACATGAATCTAGGTCAAACTAGGCCAAAGTCAACCCTTGGTCAACTCTGGTCAACTGCACTAGTCAAACTAGGTCAAACTAGGTCATGTCCTAATCCAGCAAGTCTTACTAGGCCTAACCAAGACTATCCTAGCAAGCACACATCAATACAAGGCTATACAAGCCAACATACACCCAACTCTATATAGCATGCAATTATTCAATACTCAAATAGGCAAGAATTTACATTGGATATACACTAGGTAATCTATTACTTTAAACTATATATGTCTACACATATATACACATGCATATATTGGTATTCAACATTAGGTCTATAATCATGGCATTTCAAATGGTTATATAAACTTATATATTACAACACAATATGCTAACATATATATAATATACATACATAGCTAAGTTAACTATATTCATAAATACTTATTTAAGAGGCTATGTGTGTGTATGTGAACATGGAAAAGGGGCAAGTGAGGGTTAAATGGGCATACATAGTGTATACATATCAAAGAGTGTCAAAGTGTAAGTGAACAAAGTGTCAAGTGTGATAGTGTCTACATAGTGTAAGGGGTACATGAGGTAATATAGGATTTGTGTTAACATAGAACATTACATCTCATTAACTTGTATATTGCATACATTACATCTATTATTACATTACATTCATGCTTGTATTCATTCATCATTCATTTATTCTCTTGCACTACTATATACACCATATATTACATACTATGGAACCTACATATTTATTACAAGCCATACTTATACATGCTTAGATTAGATAGGATACTTACACCTCATATATCATTTATTTAAAAATTTACTCATGCTTGCATTCTCTATTTAATTACATAATGTATATACATTAACATGGGTTAAAATCAAATAGAACATTATATTACACACAAGGGTGCACAAAATGCATATGCCGAATAGTAACTCCTACTAATAATCAATACTGTACCATCTCAGCATGAATTAAAATCTAGGATTAAAGTATGTTATAGATCTATGTGTTAGCTTTCCGAAACTTCAAACGGATCGCATTTTTGTTTCTGAAAACTCCCGGAATCGCGAAAACACCGAGAACGCGTTTGTCTTTCGTACAGCTGACACTCAAATAATTCTCCAAAAAGTTACAGAAAGAATTAGGCCTATTAATATATGTTTTTGGAAATCTAACTTCAATACACTTCTTTTAAAAAAATGGGAGATTAAACCGAGCTTTGAGCTAGAAGTTATGACATTTCTAAGTTAGGGCTGAAATTAAAAACGTGGATAAAAATCATGACGGAGTTGGGTAGTTTGAGACAAAAGAACACAAGTATATAACATAATATATCAAGAACTCACTCTCTACACTAATATATATATATGAGACACTATAGAACACATCTCCAATACAAAAATATAAGATTAAACATGTAATAATTCATTCATACATAACAACAACACATAGTGTGTCCAAATTTGGGATTTTCCCACATGGACACAACCACAACACAAAAGACACTCCTATGACCTCCAAATGGACACAAAATGGACACAAATGGAGATACAACCATGGAGGTCATTCCTATGGGTTCAAATAGACCTATATGCATGAGAAAATGAAAAAGAGAAGGGATTTATACCTCCCGGTAGATCGAATCGAAGAAAAGTCTTCCCAGAGCGATACCGACACGTAGAGATTCCAAAAGGACACGAACGAGCTCCGAATCCTCCCAAACTTGGGTAGCTTCCTCCTTGGCTAGAATGGAGAAGGAAAGAAGAAGATTTGGTGGCGAAATGGAAGGATTTGGTGGAGAAATTACTAGGGATTGCTCTCTAGGAATTTGGGGAAGAACAAGAGAGAGAGTGTGGATGAGAATAATGAAATGAACTTGAGCCTATCCTCTCCCAAAGTGGCTGGCCATATGGGGCTATTTGTCCTATTATGGTAAGGTCCAAAATGCCCCCACTAACCTATTATATGAGTATTAGGAAAGGGCTAATTGGTTGGGGCTAAATTAGTCATTCTAAAGTCTCTAATCACACTAACCTTATCCATAATAATTAGTCTAACCTCTAACTAAAATATTTCTATCATGTGGACTAAAATTAATATCATGTGGGCCATGTCTAACTAGTGTATGGGTCCCACTAGAGTCAAACTACCCCCGGGTCCCCGTTTCAAGTCGGATTGAGTTGAAATTCGAACCCGACTCAAATAACCCCAAAACAATATCATAAATAATAAAATAAATTTCAACCCCAAAATAATATCATAAATAATAAAATAAATTTTAAAAATATTCAAAAATGTAAAATGACAAAAATATCCCTGTTTCTGAAAACTGGGGGTGACAAATCTATCCATCTTAAAAAAATTTCGCCCTCGAAATTAAAATAAAGCAATCACAGGAAACACATGCAGAAAACAATCTCATTCAAATACTTTTTAAAAAAAATCAGCAATAAGAAAAATTTCTTTGAGTCACATCAAACATTTGTAAATAAAAACTGATACGTGTCCGATACGGACACAAAACCATCACAAAATCACACCTATCAAAGGTCAAAATCAACAATCACCAACGCAATAAATATCAAAATAATTCAAAGAGGTCAAATGCAAAATATCCTTAGGCCAGAAATGATATTAAAATATCCTAATCACATGGTTAGGCTCTAGGCCAAACAGTCTCTAGGGTTTCACTAGCAAAACATCAAAATCACAAGTCATGATTTTAAATAGTTTTAAAATAATTTAAAAATTACCAAAAATCATATCATGATTTAAATGTCAAATCAATAAATGATTAAAATTACCAAATTTCAAAATTACCCTCATTTTAGAAAACTGGGTATTACAAGTCTACCCACCTTAGAAAAATTTTGTCCTCGAAATTAAAATGTTCATACTCCTTCTAGGTCAAACCCCCCACAATCAAAGTCTCAGAACTTAAACAATCATACGATTTAAAAGGATGACATGCAGGGTCATGGCATACGGTGGTAGTGAAAGTCTCATCTAGGTATACTAGTCATGCTAAACCAAAACAGTCATAGGATATCAAAACACACAAGCAATCTAGGGTGCTAAACTAGAAAAGATACAGAAATAACAATCATCAAGACTGTAAGGCAGTCTACCATCCTATATGAAAACTGGTACTTATCAAAATAAAATAAAGTTAACTACCATTTATCTAATAAGGGGTACTATTCAAGAAAATCAAAATCAAAAGTTAAAGAATGAAAGCCAATTGCATGGAAATCCAATCACAATATATTTATATATATAGCGTTAGAGAGGGAAAAGCTAGCATTATGTACAAGTTATGTAGTTAGTGTATGTATGGGTGTATGTGGACATGTTCATATGGTTAGATAATAGGCGTGTGTGTATGTGAAATATACATGAAAGTGCATAGGAGGATTTGGGTTTCAAACAATAACTATCAAGTTACACTAATCATGGCATATTGGTTAAACAATCTGTCACGACCCGATCCCAAGAATCTGGGTCTAGTCGGATCATGCCCAGCCTGCACCGTTGTTGAGACGGCGGCAGTAAGCTGTTCAGTAGCAGGTATTCACAACAACACAAGTACATTTGTCACAACTGTTATATTCGGAATTTGAAACTTTGTTTAATAAAATATTCAGAAATACAACTGGAAATGAAATGCTGAAATAAACTACAAACTCCAAAAGAAGAAAATGCAGAAAAGAAAAACTATCTAAGCATCTGGTTCTGTAGTCCCAGGATCAGCGTCCTCCAGAGACGGCTCTGGTACCTTCGCAGGGTAGAGGACCGGGTCATAATAGCTATTATAGTATAGCTCTTCATCCTCAGTGATACCTAAAATGTTGTCTCCAGTCAGGAGGGAGCAAGAACGAAATATGCATCTCATATCTTAAATAGTAATTGGAAAGTGCAGGATAAACAGTTTGAAATAATGATTTTCAGCAGTTTAAAACAGTTCTGTGTGTATTGAATAGGCAAACGTCTATGACCGGCTTGGGTTGATCAGTAGTATCCTAGCGATACGATATGGCTTATCCCCGTGTGTGAGAGGGGTAAGCTAACACAGTCAGTTCAGTAGGGGCTTTGGTCATAAACGTCTACACTATTCCCCCAGTCCCAGATTCAGTAACAGTAACAATCAGTAGTTGAACCCCAAGATGGAGTTCCGTGTCAGCAGTGTGGTTTAACATGCAACTTAACTTTACTAAGCAAAATACAAGAATACATAATCCGAAACTTGCCTTGTATTAGTTTGACTGGAAGGACGAGTCGGTACTGAGGAAGAACGTCAGTTGTAACTTCGGGCTCCTACAGTTGAGAACTCGACTTAGATCCTTGAATAACCAGGCTAAGTGTGCTAGTTGCAATCTCTAGTAGTAATGTCCTAATCAGGTTTTAAGTTGTATTAATCTACAGCTAACGTTTACGTCGCAACTACGTGCGTTTGATTAAACCAGTTAATTGGATTATTTGGAAATAACACGAGAATCAAATATAATTTGAAAAACTTTGTGTTTTGTAATATATATTATAAAAATACAATTTCTTTTAGTGATAAACCGTGAATTATTCATTTTAACTAACTTCGTGATTAACCAGCAAATTACGTTCTAAACTATGAATATGCAACTAATCCAAAGACCACCCAAATCACATCCACCAGAAATAAAATAAATCTATGCTACACAAATACATTGGCACAGCTAATGGTCCTAGGGTGGGCTTATGCCCGGTACAAATTTTCCTTTTACATTAAATAAGAGAAAATGACAGAAATTAAATAATTAAAGTGCAGGAATTAAATATCTAATATAAATAGCCTAAAATAAAATAAAAAAGAAAGCTAGGAGTCTCAGACTCGATCCATTTCCTCAAAATTCGGCTTATGCCTCAACGTCCGGTCGGGCCGGTGCGTTTGCATTTCGCCGGGGCCCACAGACCGGAACGGTCGTCGCCCAAAAATCGGTTTTAGAAATTCATTTTCGAAAGCCAGTTTTGAAATTAATAAAATATAACTTTGTAAAAATTTGGGCAGCACTTCCCTTATTCCGGGACAAACCCAAAACTGGGAAGTGCACCAACAAATTCCTGCAAATAATTTCCAACCCAAAATAGTCCACAAAATCCACCAAAATGATTCCAACACCACAGAAATAATTCCCGAAAAGTCCGGGAATCCAATATCAACCAATTCACACCAACCCAGCAGGTAAATCACAGAAAATAGACTAACGCGGCTAAACGAAAATTATAACGCAGCTATCCGGATTCCCGAGAGGGAACCGGGGGACCGATCTATCATCATCGACTCACGGGAGGGACGAACTACTCTGATTAACAGAAATTACCAGTTTCCGTTGGCGGGGAGCCGCGGGAAAAATCTCGGGAAAGAGATCCGAACTAAGTCGGCAGCAGGTAGAAGATCCCGAACAGCGGGAGAGTCCGCGGACAGCGGGAAACGCCGGCGGGGACAGCAAGGAACCGCGGAAATCAGCGACTCGGGTCACGTCTGAGGCAGCGGACAGCGACGGGGAGGGATCGCTGGACAGCAGCGGGACAGCGAAGAAAGGCAGCGGCGGGGAGATCCGCCGGGAAGCTCGCCGGACGCGCGAGGGGGGTCGGGTTCTGCCGCGGGGGAGATCCGCCGGGCTGCTGCGGCGGAGGGAGCCGCGGATGGCCGCGAGAGGAGCGGCGGATGGCCGCGGGTGCGGCGCGGATCCGCGCTGGACGGCGGAGGGGTCGCCGGCCTCGGGAAACGGCGGCGGACGCGGCGCGGTGCTCGGGTGAACGCGGAGGACGGCGGCGCGGGAGAAGCTCGCCGGAGAAAGGGGGCTCGGGAGGAGGAGGGTTAGGGCTAGGGGGTTTTTCTCCACTGAGAGAGAGAGTGTTTGAGATGAGGTTGTGAGAATGGGTTTCTGGAGTTGGTTTGTGAGGGAAAACTTTGTGAGTAGTTGAGAGTTGTGAGAAGTTGAGTGTAAAGAGAGTGCTGGTGAGAGCTTTTCTCCAACAGAATATAAGTGGGAACGTGAGAGAGAGAGAGGAGTGGCTGGTGAATATGGGATCGTGGGAAGAGAGGAGAGTTATAGGGGAGGTGGAGTGGTTCTGAGTAGTGGAGGAGAGAAAAGTTCGGGAAGGGAGGAAATACCAATTCCCACAAAATGAGCACTGGTCCTTCGGGACCAGTTCACAACGTATACTTTTTTTTTTTTTTTTTTTTTTTATTATTATCATTTCTTTTATTAACCAAGTCAAACATAGGAAAGAATCTGGGAAAGGAAAAAGGGTCGGACTCAGGCTCGAACTCGGGTCTGGGCCAAAACATTCAAAAGTCCAAGTTACAAATAATTTCGAAATCTTTCTCATCCAAAAATATTTAGTAGTAATATTAATATTAATAATCATTTGAAAACGATTTATTACGAATACGAAAATTCTATAAAAATAATCCGACTACAGAAACTGGGTTTCACAATCTTCCCTCCTTAGAAAATTTCGTCCTCGAAATTTAAAGTAAGGTAGGAAGACAAACATGTACGGGTACTGCGCCCGTAACTCAGGTCCAACTATAAGGATTTCCAAGGCAGTCGTGGATGAGACGGTTGAGGGACAAGTTTTTATGATATAATCCACGCAGAAAAATACAAAAGCGAACCAAAGTACACGAGGTTGATCAGACCATCATGCACCGGTCCTGATTAGACAATATTTTAGTGGGTGCACCCAATAAAATACCGTCATGATCAAGCTTGACAAAAAGATAGCTTGCAAAACTAGGCTAATTTAGCAGCATTAGTCAAATTTTAGAACGGAAAAAGAAAAGATAAGGAATAGGAGTTTAAGTGATGGCTCAAATTCTGATTTCTTCTCATCTCTGACTAGGCTTGCAACTGATTTCTCTGACACTGAAAGGTTGATTCCAATCTTCAGTTCTGAATTATCCAAAATGTAACTCGGATCCGAAATGTAACGTCTGAGCTGTGACGTAGAAAACGTTGCACACTCCCAAGATTAGCTGGTAGATCTAACTGGTATGCTACTTCCAACTTGTCTTAACTTCAAATGGCCTGATGTTCCTGGCCTCAATTTCCAGCTCCGTCAAAACTGATTGTTCCTCTGGTAGGAGAAACTTCACCAAATGCAATTTGGTCTTCCCAAGACCTACCAAATTCCAAGACGCAAAATCCCAATACATCTTCAAGCATCTGGATTGACCTCTCTGCTTGCTCGTCCACGGTACTCCATGAATCCGGTAGATGTGCTTCTCGTGCAATGCTGCCAACTTCTTAGTGGATAAACCAACTTTGAAAGTGTGCTGACTTAGTCAGTCGGTCCACTATAATCCAATTGGTGCCCTTCCCTCCTTGGGAACAAGGCAATCCTTACTCAAAGTTCATTGTTATATGCTTCTACTTCCATTCTGAATGGTCCAGCGGCTACAACAAACTCGTTGTTCTCTTGCTAAATTCCTCATGTTGACAAATTCACATCTAATCCTATACCTGGAATTGTCCTTCTTCATTTCATAGCACCAATCAATGGAGGCATATTCCGATACATCTTATTAGCTCCTGAATATATGGAATACTGCGACTGGTGCATTTCTTTCATCAACTCGTTCCTCCGTTTGTCAACCGATACGCAAAGTCTCGTATCTTTCTTCAGAGTTCCACTGCTGATCGATTTAGAAACCCTCAAGTGTTTCTGCCAACACTTGATCTCTAAGCCTGCAAAGTGCCTCGTTTTGAAACTACGTCATCTTGATTTTGTCCATCAGCCTCGAACTTCATCAATACTGAATCAGCATCCAGCTCCGTCCTTCTATCTCCAGGTAGTGTAACCTCCAGTCCAAACTTCTCGATGTCTTCTAGTAGGTGTTAGTCTTTGGTTAAGAACTTCGCCATCAGTATCGACCAAGTGCATTAGTGACCACATTAGCCTTACCTGAAAGGTACTGCAGGTTGATTTTGAAATCCTTCATCTGCTTCAGCCATCTTCCTAGTCTAACATTCAGCCCTTCCTGAGTAAAGACATATTTCAGACTTTGGTAGTCCGTACATATTTTCACTCCCTTTCCATAAAAATTATGTTTCCATAGCTTCAAAGATAATTGCAGTAAATTCAAATTAGGCGTGGGATGATTCTTCTCATGAGTCTGTAGTTGCCTAGATGTGTAAGCAATTACTTTCTCATGTTGTTGAAGAACACAACCCAGTCCTTTTCCAGAGGCATTACTGTAAATTGAGAAACCACCGGTTCCTGCGGGTAGCGCAAGGATTGGTGTAGTGGTAAGTCTCTTCTTCAGTTTCTCAATGCCGCCTGGCAAACTTTTCGTTCAGATGAATTCTTCATTCTTCCAAGTGAGCTTCGTCATTGGCTCAGCAATCTTGGCGAAATCCTTCACGAACTTCTGATAGTAGCCGGCCAGGTTCAAGAATCTTCCGAATTGAACTTGGGGTACATCACTCTTCGACAACAGCTATCTTCCATCGAAATTTCTTCTCTTGACAACATGGCCAAAAATCCACCTTGTCAAAAATCCACGTTCAGATAGCTTACCATAAAACTTCTTTTTCTTCAAAGTTTCCAGAACTTTCATCAGATGTTCTTCATGCTCTTCTTCAGTCTTCGAATATATCAGAAGGTTATCTATGGGGAAGATAAACTGATTCAAATACTCATGAAAATCTCTGTTCATGAGATTCATGAACACAGCAGAAGCATTTGTCAGTCTAACGTCCTGACCACAGAAAACTATCCTTACTTGGTATTTGAACGCCGCCTTTGGAAATGTCCTCTTTCCTGACTTTGGTTTGATGGTAGTCAAATCTTAAGTCAAACTTCGAAACACCCTCACTTCACACAAACAGATCAAACAGATCCTCGATCCGGGCAGAGGGTACTTGTTCTTTAGTGTCTGATAATTTGATGCACATCCATTGTTCCATCCTTCTGGGGCATATACAAGATAGATGCTCCTAAGGTAAAGTTCCACTCTGAATAAATCCTAAAGCCTTCAGTTCATCAATCTGGTCCTTCATCTTCTATGATCTTCGAGTCTGAATCATGCCTTATTGTAAGGGGCAGGGTCTGCTGGATAGGAAGAGGGTCCTTAGATTGTGGCCTAACAGGTGTTGCTGGCCTATGAGCTCTGGCTTGATAAACAGATAAGGGCAGTCCTTTACCCGATGTTTAGCAGATCCACATGCCAAACATTGTCCCAATCTTTTGCGGCAACTAACGGTCTGATGACCAGGCCTCTTGCAGTAGTTACAAGCCCATAGTTTCTTACGACAAAGCTGCCGGAAGTAGAGTATTTGATGGGACCCAAATATCTTCAGGGGTATCCTTCCTAAGGCAAAAGTTCTGCTCTAACTTGGTTGGGGATAACTAAGGCTATATCATGACGTTCTTCATGTCTTCTCTCGTGGTATTCATCTGTTCCTGCTGGGCTTCATCTTGAGCTTTCTGGAACTCCAGGATTTCTTGAAATAGGACAACCATTTGGAAGATGATTGCTGGTACTGGTGGAGCAACAAAAATGGATACTCCACCAAGGAAATGCAACTCAGTTGAGATGAGGTAGGAATCGCCAGTGTAGTGAAATCTTCACTGGATGCATTATGCGGACGGTCAAACAGCCGCGAGGGGAAGGACCCTGGGCTTGGTTGAGGGGATGGGGTATGATCCGGAGATAACACCTCATCGCCAACAGGATTTGGTCTTGTCAATGGTCATTCTCTGGAAGGTTTAGGATGCAAACATAAGCAAGGTATCCTACCAGTCTATAATCAAACAAAAATATTTATTTATAATATATTTCGGTCCTATGTTGTGACAAATTGATGTTCTAGTGTTCTAATTGTTTCTAAATATGTTTTCCTAAGTTGTTGTTCTGACCTGCATGGGCCACCACTGAAAACATGTCACGACCCGATCCCAAGAATCTGGGTCTAGTCGGATCATGCCCAGCCTGCACCGTTGTTGAGACGGCGGCAGTAAGCTGTTCAGTAGCAGGTATTCACAACAACACAAGTACATTTGTCACAACTGTTATATTCGGAATTTGAAACTTTGTTTAATAAAATATTCAGAAATACAACTGGAAATGAAATGCTGAAATAAACTACAAACTCCAAAAGAAGAAAATGCAGAAAAGAAAAACTATCTAAGCATCTGGTTCTGTAGTCCCAGGATCAGCGTCCTCCAGAGACGGCTCTGGTACCTTCGCAGGGTAGAGGACCGGGTCATAATAGCTATTATAGTATAGCTCTTCATCCTCAGTGATACCTAAAATGTTGTCTCCAGTCAGGAGGGAGCAAGAACGAAATATGCATCTCATATCTTAAATAGTAATTGGAAAGTGCAGGATAAACAGTTTGAAATAATGATTTTCAGCAGTTTAAAACAGTTCTGTGTGTATTGAATAGGCAAACGTCTATGACCGGCTTGGGTTGATCAGTAGTATCCTAGCGATACGATATGGCTTATCCCCGTGTGTGAGAGGGGTAAGCTAACACAGTCAGTTCAGTAGGGGCTTTGGTCATAAACGTCTACACTATTCCCCCAGTCCCAGATTCAGTAACAGTAACAATCAGTAGTTGAACCCCAAGATGGAGTTCCGTGTCAGCAGTGTGGTTTAACATGCAACTTAACTTTACTAAGCAAAATACAAGAATACATAATCCGAAACTTGCCTTGTATTAGTTTGACTGGAAGGACGAGTCGGTACTGAGGAAGAACGTCAGTTGTAACTTCGGGCTCCTACAGTTGAGAACTCGACTTAGATCCTTGAATAACCAGGCTAAGTGTGCTAGTTGCAATCTCTAGTAGTAATGTCCTAATCAGGTTTTAAGTTGTATTAATCTACAGCTAACGTTTACGTCGCAACTACGTGCGTTTGATTAAACCAGTTAATTGGATTATTTGGAAATAACACGAGAATCAAATATAATTTGAAAAACTTTGTGTTTTGTAATATATATTATAAAAATACAATTTCTTTTAGTGATAAACCGTGAATTATTCATTTTAACTAACTTCGTGATTAACCAGCAAATTACGTTCTAAACTATGAATATGCAACTAATCCAAAGACCACCCAAATCACATCCACCAGAAATAAAATAAATCTATGCTACACAAATACATTGGCACAGCTAATGGTCCTAGGGTGGGCTTATGCCCGGTACAAATTTTCCTTTTACATTAAATAAGAGAAAATGACAGAAATTAAATAATTAAAGTGCAGGAATTAAATATCTAATATAAATAGCCTAAAATAAAATAAAAAAGAAAGCTAGGAGTCTCAGACTCGATCCATTTCCTCAAAATTCGGCTTATGCCTCAACGTCCGGTCGGGCCGGTGCGTTTGCATTTCGCCGGGGCCCACAGACCGGAACGGTCGTCGCCCAAAAATCGGTTTTAGAAATTCATTTTCGAAAGCCAGTTTTGAAATTAATAAAATATAACTTTGTAAAAATTTGGGCAGCACTTCCCTTATTCCGGGACAAACCCAAAACTGGGAAGTGCACCAACAAATTCCTGCAAATAATTTCCAACCCAAAATAGTCCACAAAATCCACCAAAATGATTCCAACACCACAGAAATAATTCCCGAAAAGTCCGGGAATCCAATATCAACCAATTCACACCAACCCAGCAGGTAAATCACAGAAAATAGACTAACGCGGCTAAACGAAAATTATAACGCAGCTATCCGGATTCCCGAGAGGGAACCGGGGGACCGATCTATCATCATCGACTCACGGGAGGGACGAACTACTCTGATTAACAGAAATTACCAGTTTCCGTTGGCGGGGAGCCGCGGGAAAAATCTCGGGAAAGAGATCCGAACTAAGTCGGCAGCAGGTAGAAGATCCCGAACAGCGGGAGAGTCCGCGGACAGCGGGAAACGCCGGCGGGGACAGCAAGGAACCGCGGAAATCAGCGACTCGGGTCACGTCTGAGGCAGCGGACAGCGACGGGGAGGGATCGCTGGACAGCAGCGGGACAGCGAAGAAAGGCAGCGGCGGGGAGATCCGCCGGGAAGCTCGCCGGACGCGCGAGGGGGGTCGGGTTCTGCCGCGGGGGAGATCCGCCGGGCTGCTGCGGCGGAGGGAGCCGCGGATGGCCGCGAGAGGAGCGGCGGATGGCCGCGGGTGCGGCGCGGATCCGCGCTGGACGGCGGAGGGGTCGCCGGCCTCGGGAAACGGCGGCGGACGCGGCGCGGTGCTCGGGTGAACGCGGAGGACGGCGGCGCGGGAGAAGCTCGCCGGAGAAAGGGGGCTCGGGAGGAGGAGGGTTAGGGCTAGGGGGTTTTTCTCCACTGAGAGAGAGAGTGTTTGAGATGAGGTTGTGAGAATGGGTTTCTGGAGTTGGTTTGTGAGGGAAAACTTTGTGAGTAGTTGAGAGTTGTGAGAAGTTGAGTGTAAAGAGAGTGCTGGTGAGAGCTTTTCTCCAACAGAATATAAGTGGGAACGTGAGAGAGAGAGAGGAGTGGCTGGTGAATATGGGATCGTGGGAAGAGAGGAGAGTTATAGGGGAGGTGGAGTGGTTCTGAGTAGTGGAGGAGAGAAAAGTTCGGGAAGGGAGGAAATACCAATTCCCACAAAATGAGCACTGGTCCTTCGGGACCAGTTCACAACGTATACTTTTATTTTTTTTTTTTTTTTTATTATTATCATTTCTTTTATTAACCAAGTCAAACATAGGAAAGAATCTGGGAAAGGAAAAAGGGTCGGACTCAGGCTCGAACTCGGGTCTGGGCCAAAACATTCAAAAGTCCAAGTTACAAATAATTTCGAAATCTTTCTCATCCAAAAATATTTAGTAGTAATATTAATATTAATAATCATTTGAAAACGATTTATTACGAATACGAAAATTCTATAAAAATAATCCGACTACAGAAACTGGGTTTCACACAATCTACAATACACAACTCATTTTCTCATAACATGCATGGCTAACCATGTATATATGTATATATAAAGAGGTAGAGATTTAGTTATGTATGTATACATTATAACATGTATGCCTAAGCTCTATATATATCTATATAGATATATAATCATGACATAGAGAGGAAGAGTTAGGTTACATGACAGGGTATACTAAGTTAGGGTGTGTGTGTGTCCTTGTACAGGGTTATAGCTTAGTATTGAAAGGTTAAACCCAGTTTTAGTTCAGCATTTACATACAAAATCTGAAAATATGCTAACATTTAAACCAGTGCAATATTAACATAATGCAATTTCAAAATTTAGGAGTTTGAAACATCACAACTAATCTCAATGCTTCCAATACATCCTAACATGATAGAAATAAAACCCTGATATACTATCAATACATTTATCTACGTATACAGTTCAATATTATATGTTAAATCTGAAATTGAACTAAACATGGAAATCAATATAAAAATGTTAACATGTATTCAGTTTTCAGGATTTTGGAGAATTTGCACATCAAAACCAACTCAATGTTTATCACAACCTAACATGTAAGAATATAGAACCTAAATTTATATCCCTACAACAACAATGTACACAGCTCTAAATATTACATTTAAAACAATCAATTTGAACTAACATTTAAAATCCCGTATTAAGGGTTAATATGCACACAGTCTCAGATTTGACAAATTTAAACACAAAACTTATTTTATATTTAAATTACGAGTTAAGCTAGGAAAAGCAGAGAATCGAAAATATTGGAGTTTTGAAAATTTAAACATTAACAACATATTAATATGTATTCAGATAGGTGAAAATCAAGTATAGCATGCATAAGTGTCAGGAAAGTGTCCACTATATATATTCTCATGTCCCAATATAAAAATCAAATTCTATATCAAGAGCAACATTTAGATTCCTACCAAGATTGCAAAGTAAGTGATTGATGTAATCAAGACAGTTTTATTATTATTATTATTTAATACAAGAATAGTAGCAAGAAAGAAATAACGATAAAATCTGTTTTTGCTTATCTGTTTAAAAGAAAAACCCATTTTGAAACCCAGAGCTAAATTTTCAAATCCAAGATAAAGTCTAGCAAAATCATCGATTCATTGTATTAAGAAGAATTTCATAGTAAGAAGTTACACAAAGTTTATAAAAATAGCTAAAGCTACTCCTAAGTTAAATAAATAAGAAACAAAAGAAAACAAACAAATAACAATTCTTTTTTTTTTTTGAAGGACTGAAACAAAAGTAGAGAAAACATGTTCAAAAATATTTAAGGTACAATCTGATAATCATATGCGTCTTCTTAAAATTATGTTGTCAGAATTCTGCCACGCCAATAAGCATAGCTGCAATAAACGATAGAGTCCATAATAAGGCATACACCCTATAATCATGTTATCTAGAATTCTTACCACGCCACCCGGTATGGCTGCAAGAAAATCTAGATTTCATAACTAAGATAAGTATAGCTATATCAGGCTCTACGTCCTTGTCATGCTAGCAAATATGACTACAATAAATTCTAAATTCCATAATAAAGTAGTCTTTTACCTTTCTCACTGTCCTTATCAAGTATGTTATCAGGTTATACCTTAATTCCAAAAAATGTACATATACATATAAATGGTTAATGTTGATTCCTAAATGTGAGGGCTGTGCTTCAAGAGTGATGTTTAGAAATTGGAAATTGCCTACGGTAGTCATGGTAAGGGTTTAAGTAAAGGTTAAACTTTCATATGGAGACTGGTGAGGTAAAGATATGATTGGCAAGTTATGACCAGATGAACTTAAGAGTATCAGAAGCAGATGACTAACTCGATCTTCATTATTTTTGTGCATTAATTACCACCTCTTGAACTCCCACTTTCTAATTGAGATCCTTGACGTTCCTTATCATGACTTTGATATTCGGGATGTAATACTAGCTGTTACCCTCCAACAAATCTAATATACAAGACCTAGACGAGCTCACCTTCGTGTAGGTATATCATGTCCCACTAAAACCCGTCTTCTTGTACTCTATTTTCTTGATATGATTTTCTGGTCAACTGGCTAAACTATAACCTCTACCATTATACTGAATTTCTTCTTATTTCAATTAGAAATCCAGCCTTGACTCAATTCTTTCAGCCCCGACATGTAATGGTGTTCTGCTTGTTTCCTTAGATGCTTAACCTTGTACCTTATCTGATTACTTGATCCGTTGGTTAAGAAACTTGGACTATGTAATTCCTTTCATCATTACCACCCTTATATCTTGTGCTGCTAAATTGGCCTTAGTTTTGCAAGCTTATCTATTTTCGAGCTTGGTCATGACATATTTTATTAGGTGGCAACCCACTAACATATTGTCTAATCAGAACCGGTACATGATGGTCTGATCAACCTACTGCACTTTGGTTTGCTTTTTCATGTATCAATCTACGAGAATGGAGACATAGTTAAACTTGACCCTAGAGTCTCATTCGTGACAGCCTTGACAATTCTTCTTGAAATCTTTTCATCGCCTATGAACCTCGTATTCGTACTCAGTCGAATAAAATTTAATCATGACCTGAATCTCCATCATTGGATGCTCGTGCTCATACTTTGATTTTATTGATTTCCCTTCTTGCCTAAATCTCGTTTTATCCCGAAATTGATCAACTTAGATCGTGTCAAGACAAAAATCTATTTGTGATTTGTTGTGCCTAAATTTTTAATTTTTACCATTTTATGGAGTAGTAACCTTTTAATAATTTCTTAGTTGCTTGTTAATGACCAATTTTTATATAGGATGGTAGACAGCCCTACAACCTTGATGATTGTTGTTCCCTTACCTTCCCAATTAGGACACCCTAGATTGTTTGTGTGTTGATACCATAGTACTGTTTTGACCTAGAATGATTAGTGTACCTAGGTAAGACTTCTAACTGCTACGGTATGCCCTGACCTTGTATACTATTCCTTCAAATTGTATGATTTAGATAAAAAAAATCCAGACCTTGATTGTTGGAAAATAGGGACGTCAGCCTATTAGTATCAGTTGTAGATATATATAGGTTAGTCCTTGATGTGGGGATGTGTGTCTATAAATATATAGCTTATGAGATTTATGAGAGATTATAGTATCAGCCTTGATAGGATGTACTAGTCTTTTGGTGAGTATAAATGTGTTATGAGAGATAGGGGCCTATATGTCTTAGTAATGCATCGTTCCTATGGTAATAGAATGTATTAATAGATGGTTAATAGGAAGATAATAGTTTGAGCATACCTATAGCCTATGATCAGTTCCTTTTCATCCTTAGTTAAGACCACTTTAAAATAGGTCCAGTCCCTTGGATATAGGCTCCAGTCCATATTTTATTGAAGTTCCATTACCGCCGTACAGCAGAGCAGTGTTGGAGGTATTCCTAGATTGACACTATTTAGATGTTCATTTATTATTTCAGTGTTAGGAAGTGTTATCTTAGATATTGGGTAGGTTAGAGGCTCTAGAAGGAGTACTATCGATCTTAAATTTCGAGGACAAAATTTTTCTAAGGTGGGCAGAGTTGTAGCACCCAGTTTTCCAAATGAGGGTAATTTCGAAATTTTGTGTTTATAATTATTTAATAATGATATTTAATTCATGATATGATTTTTGGTGATTTTAAATCATTTTAAAATTATTTAAATCAATGACTTGTGGTTTTGACGTTTTGCTAGTGAAACCCTAGAGACTGTTTGACCTAGAGCCTAACCATGTGATTATGATATTTTAATGTCATTTCTGGCCTAAGAATATTTTACATTTGATCTCTTTGAATTATTTTGATATTATTTTATTATTTATGATATTGTTTTGGGGTTATTTGAGTCGGGTTCGAATTTTATCTCAATCCGACTTGTAACGGGGACCCGGGGTAACTTAGACTCTAGTTGGACCCATGCATTAGTTAGCCATGGCCCACATTTTAATTAGTCATGTTAGAAAGATTAGTCATAATCCTAATTATTTGGTTAACCATTTAGAGTTTTTTTTATTTGACCCTTTTACCCCCAAACCCTAACCAAAATTGTTTTAAACACTTGTAACTAAGGGAGGGGCAAACTTGTAATATTCAATGAAGGGGGGATATAACCATTGTGGCCGGCCCTAATAGGACTCTCATCTCATTTCCTTTCTTTGAGAAGTCTTCTTCCCCAAGTGCTCTCAAGTTCTCCCAAGGAAGAAGCCTTTCTCCTTGGATTTTCTCTCCTTTAGGTAATATTTCCTTCTCTTTTATTTCTCCATTTTGCATTTAGGAAAGTTTTAACCATAGGAATGACCCCCATTGTTGTGTCCCTATTTTGTGTCCTCTTGTGTCCATTATGTATCCTTTAGGGATTTCTATTGTATTATTGTTGTGTCTTGTGTTCATGGGAAAAATCCCCAAACTTGGACACACTTTATATTTAAAATATTGATTAAATGAATTAATTCATATTAAATCTCAGATTTGAATATGTAGAGATGTGTTCTTGAGTACTTTACATTTCATTCATGTATCTCTTATAGATGTGTTCAAGTTACATATATAGATTTGTGTAAAATATATTGTAATGAGAGTGTACCTATATTTATATATGTAATAAATGGTTCATGATGATTATATAATCAAGTTTGTAAGTGTGGTTCCTCATATTATTATTGTCATTATTGTTGTGGATAATTAGGATATATATTGTGTATTCTTTTGGCTCAAACTATCTAAATCCGTCATGATTTTTATCCACGTTTTTAATTTCAGCCCTAACTTAGAAATGTCATAACTTCTAGCTCAAAGCTCGGTTTAGTCTCCCATTTTTTTTAAAAGAAGCGTATTGAAGTTAGCTTTCCAAAAATATGTATTAGTAGGCCTAATTCATTCTGTAACATTCTGGAGAATTATTTGAGTGTCAGCTGTACGAAAGACAAACGCGTTCTCGGTGTTTTCGTGATTCCGGGAGTTTCCGGAAACGAAAACGTGATCCGTTTGAAGTTTCAGAAAGCTAACACATAGATCTATAACATACTTTAATCCTAGATTTTAATTCATGCTGAGATGATACAATATTGATTATTAGTAGGAGTTACTATTCGGCATATGCATTTTGTGCACCCTTGTGTGTAATATAATGTTCTATTTGATTTTAACCCATGTTAATGTATATACATTATGTAACTAAATAGAAAATGCAAGCATGAGTAAATGGTTAAATAAATGATGTATGAGGTGTAAGTATCCTATCTAATGTAAGCATGTATAAGTATGGCTTGTAATGAATATGTAGGTTCCATAGTATGTAATGTATGGTGCATATAGTAGTACAAGAGAATAAATGAATGATGAATGAATACAAGCATAAATATAATGTAATAATAGATGTAATGTATGCATTATACAAGTTAATGAGATATAATGTTCCATGTTAACACAAATCCTATATTACCTCATGTACCCCCTTACACTATGTTGACACTATCACACTTGACACTTTGTTCACTTACACTTTGATACTCTTTGATATGTATACACTATGTATGCCCATTTAACCCTCACTTGCCCCTTTGCGATGTTCACATACACACACATAGCCTCTTAAATAAGTATTTATGAATATAGTTAACTTAGCTATGTATGTATATTATATATATGTTAGCATATTGTGTTGTAATATAAAAGTTTATATAACCATTTGAAATGCCATGATTATAGACCTAATGTTGAATACCAATATATGCATGTGTATATATGTGTAGACATATATAGTTTAAAGTAATAGATTACCTAGTGTATATCCAATGTGAATTCTTGCCTATTTGAGTATTGAATATTTGTATGCTATATAGAGTTGGGTGTATGTTGGCTTATAGCCTTGTATTGATGTGTGCTTGCTAGGATAGTCTTGGTTAGGCCTAGTAAGACTTGCTGGGTTAGGACATGACCTAGTTTGACCTAGTTTGACTAGTGCAGTTGACCAGAGTTGACCAAGGGTTGACTTTGGCCTAGTTTGACCTAGATTCATGTAGAATGCATTGTAGTGCTTTATATTACCCTTCTGGACATGTTGTGACTTATGCTGTTCTGATTAGGAGCCAAATACCTCTCCTCGGACATTATATTTACTTTGGACATTCAGACATCAGGCGAGTACATTCTCTGATCTTTTCATACCTGTCTGGATTATATTCTTGCTCTAGGTTACTCTACTTGATGCTGACACGTATCTTCACGGATTAGTACTATATGGATCCTTTCCTGAGATGTTATCCCTCTACGGGTGCATTGGGTATTTCATGTTCATGTACTTTATCATGTGCATCAGGTACTCCTTGTACTCGTACTAGTTTATGTTTTTACATGTTCTTATGTGCTTCATGTGCTTTCATGTGCTTATCATATGCCTCATGTACTACTCATTACATGAGTTCACGTATCTTAGCTGTATTCATGTGCTTATGATATAACTTTAACGGATCCTTGTGTATTGATTGGGGCGGGGTGAGTAGAATTGGTTATGTGATCACTATCCCCAGTAGCTGTATTCATGTGCCTCCTTATTTGTATTCATGTGCCCCCAAGCCGTTTACATAACCATTGTGCTCTAAATCACGTAGCCACTTACAGTCTATACTATCATGTATTTACTTTCAGTTACAAAATATCTCCTGTTTACTCGTACTTCCTATTCAGCACTTCCTGTATTTTACTCTATTGCATGATTTATACTCCTAACCTGCTATGAACTGTTTTAGAGATATGTGCTCGTTTCCGTCTTGACTGGACCTGTTGATAAATTTTACAGATAGCTTGGAGGTTGCCTGCTAGCCTAGAGGAGACACATTAGAGGTTGTTTAGGTAGTTATTTTAATTGTCTGGAGTTGTATTTACTTTATGGATTACTGTATCTGAGTTTGGAGATTTGAGATATATTTTTGGATTTGTGTATCTTAGACACTTAGATTTCTCTCTGTTGTACCTCTTTTGGATTTCATGTTTTATTTATCCTTATCATGCTCTACCTTAGATGTGATTGAGTCTGTATCTGCTATGTCACCCCCATTCGGGGAGTATAAACTGTTTAGCCTTATACTGTTAGATGCATGAGACCTAGGACAGCGTTCTACCGCCGACACTGCGGCGTAGGCTGGACGTACCCACTTATCGTACCCTTATTCTAGGGTACGGATCGTGACACGTTTTTAGTGGTGACCATGGATCTTCTCTCTGCCATCTCTTGAAGATATCGAAAGTTCCAAAGAGAAGTAATGTCGCAGCTGAGCGACGACTTGGTGCTGCTGCAGCCGACGCAGTCGTAGGAGAGCCTCATCCTCTGATCCCTTACTCTCGCCTGAACCCTCACCAGCGCCATCAGTACATCTACTACATATGGCAACTAACTCCTCTTGGCCAGCATCTCCACAGATATCACAGATTTTGACCTACAACCATATTGCATTTGGAATGTCACACTTCAAATAGGAATAGCATCATGAAAGGGTAGAAAATTAAGTTGCATACACTACTCTGCAAGCTGGAAGACAAATGGAGAAATCACCATTATCAGAGGATTAAGGTATAATAAAGTAGCTTGTAATAAAGTAAGGAACCTGCAGAGGCTTTTTCCACCAACTGCAAATAGATATCTCATACAGCTGTAAAGTGCAGCAAAAACTAGTAGCAAACAATGAACTTCCAATAGTCCTCCGTTGCAATGACAAATGAACTTAATGTAGTGCCCTGTCCCTACATCGTGCCCCGTACTCTGTCTACGGGGTGCGCGAGAAAGGAACACTGTCGCTATCGATTCGGTCGGGACCGATAGGTCGGGATCGGCCGAGTCAATCGAACTGGAACGGTTGAATTAAGATCCATTCCTCGTTATGGAATGTCTTCTTCGGAACTAAGTCCCATATTCAGCGGGTTGCGCCTCGAGGATTGACTCTGCGGCTGAGTCGGGAGAGACCTCCCGTTGCTCTGCTTTTCACGCCGCTTGCGTTGGTTTTGGCTTTATTTTCTGAATGCGCTTTCGTGAATGTTTTCGATGGTTTTCATGGCTTGCATTTCGAACCCGTATTTCCTATCGAACTCCTTGAATAATGCAGTGTTCTAATCGGTTGCTTGTGCGATTTCAGGTGATCGCGTAGGCGACGTCTAGCGCGGCCAACAAGTCCTCTCGCCGAAGTAAACTCAAGGTGAGTGGCTGACCCTTCTCTTCTCGACCCCTTCTTAAGTAAATCAATAGTGTTGTTGTGGAGGAAAGATTGAATACAGAGGCACGGGCACGGTAAAATGGTCAAGATTCAAAATGAATGTAGGCAATACCTTAACAACTGAATAATGTCTTAACTCGGTCATTGGACAACATGTCGACAAGGGAGAGTTTCCTCAAGCGACAACCCGCGGCCACGGGACCGACTCGGCCTAGGAGGAAACACGGTATAGCTGTGCTGGATGATAGCACGGGTTAAGCGGGGACTTGCAGCGGGGTTCGCTACTTGCGCTGCAAGGGCCCCGGCTAACAAAAGCTATAGTCCAGGATGGCTTGTCATGCCAGTGGCCAATCACACGCAATATTGCACTTGGTATGTAAATGATAACAATTGACAGGGAAGAACATGGTAAGTTTCATAAGGCGCGGCACGGGCTGCCGTTGGTAAGTTTCAACATAAATTTCATTATGCTTGTCATTTCTTGCTTGAAATTCATTAGGATGGTTAGAAACATTCATGAACTAAGTCATATAAACTCATTCAACCAAATGAGAGCTTGGAACTTAACTTGCCACGCACCAGTACAAAGTGTAATGTACTGATCCTCGCTCTCCACGCAGGTACCCCGAACCACGAAGGGCGTGCCACCTAAAAATCTCAAGGCGGCGTGGACACTTTTGAAGCCTCGTCCGTGTAAAGGTTTGCTTCTGGTTTCCTTTTGAAGAAGACCCCGCACTCAGTCCAAAAGAAGATGACGGCTCGACTCGCCTCGATAGCAGGTGGAAAGATGTTATGTTTTGCTTGTAAAAAGGGATGTAATGTATGGAACGACTATCTCATCGGCGTTCATTTTGTAAGTCGAGTCTTGTTGTAGCCCGTGCGGCAATGAATGTAATGAAGTCAATGTAAATAAAGTTTTATTATCAATGAAAAAGTTTACTTCTATTTCAAATGTGCCAATCAATTTCTCTGCGTACTCTAACTTGATGTTGTGTTTCGGATGACCTTATGACTATGCCTTGTGCGATCGCAACTTAGGTTCGCACGGCATCACGCCCGGGGAACGACTATCGATTCTACAGAATCGGGGCATGACATAATGGTATCAGAGCACGGCTTTACATCCTTTGACCTCGCATCGATGAGATAAGTTGTTCCATACAATGAGTCTGTAATATTTTGTGACTGATGCGTTTACCTTCGTATCGCAGAAGTGACGGAACCCACGGCCGAGCAAGAACAGAGCGCTTCAAGCGGCTCTAGTAGTTCGTATCGTCGGCGGGCTGGACCTTCTAACGATACCATCGAAAGGATGCTGCGCATGATGGAGGCGCAGCGAAACCAGTCCGAGAACCGACATCAACAAGTAGAGGAACGACAGGCCCAGTTTGAAGCTCGCTTCGAAGCTCGCTTTGATGTACATGCCAAACTTCAGCAAAAGCAGCTAGATACCCTGCAGCAGATCGTCCAGACAATGGCGGCCAACGGGAATTCTACGACTACGCCTACCGTCACCGAGCCGGCGATCCAACCCATTGATGTCGACACAGAGGATCCCGAGCGTCAACCAGCGGCACCGAAAAAGTACAACTTTGAAGTGTCGGAATTCAAGAAAGCGTGCCGCACTTCCTTCAGCGGGACCGAGGGTCCCTCCATACCGATCGACTGGTTGGAAGAGCTGGAAGATCACTTCGAGCTGCTCGGCATTGAAGAATCCAAGCAAGTCGCCTGCGCACAACTTCAACTTCGATTGAACGCGCACGACTGGTGGGCCGTGCGCCAAGCAAGCGATCCGACCGGACAACAACACCGTGCCGATCTCTTGGGCCACGTTCCGCAAAGCTTTCGAAGTCTAGTAGCTTCCGTCAGCCATTCGTCAAGCGAAGGAGAATGAATTCATGCAGTTGAAGCAAGAGAGCCGGACAGTAGAACAGTACGCCGCAGAATTCAACAAGTTGTCTAAGTTTGCTGGCCAGTTTCTGTCTACTGAAGAGTGCCGTGTGCGACGGTTCGAAGTGGGTCTGCGACACTCTATCGGTGCGCATGTCGAGATCCCGGAGTACAAGACCATGGGCGAGGCTCTGAATCACGCGCTCCGTCTTGAGAACCTGCATCCTTCCAGTGCTGACGACGTTGTGCGCCACTCCAATCACAAACGTCCTAGCTATACGGGAGGAAACAACTACGCGTCAAAGCGTCCAAATAATGGCAGCAACAGAGGGCGAACCCCTCCAATTCCTTACAGCAAATGTCATAACCTCGGCCACCATCCCAATGATTGTCGTGTTCACGAAGGTGGATGTTTTTTGCGGACAAAGGGGGCACCAATTTCGAGATTGCCCTGTTCAGAAACCAAATCATCCCAACGCACCACCCCAACAACACCGTCAAGAGAATCGAGGACCGGCGCCCCGACCCCCTCAGCCCACTCAACCCGACAACCAAACCCGATGCCCTAATGCACAGGGGCGTGTCTTTGCTATGACTCGAGACGAGGCGTATACTTCCGACACTGTTGTGACAGGTATATTAAATTTCAATAATGTTCCTGATCGTGTGTTATTTGATTCAGGCGCCTCGCATAGTTTTATATCGGCGGACTTTGCCGCCGAGCACAAATTCCCTGTAATATTATTAGATCTCGACCTTAGCGTAAGCACGCCTTCGGGCACACCAATTCTTATAAACTTAGCTTGCACCGGCAGGATTATCTGTATCGGCGGTCAAAAGATCGGTCTGGATGTGATAGTTCTAGACATGAAGGACTTTGACATCATTCTGGGAATGGATTGGCTCGGGCCGTGCAACGCAACCATAGACTGTGCTGAAAAGAAGGTCACATTCTGCATACCTGGAGTGCCTGAATTCTGCTACTCGTGTGGTAAGGCGTCGCCGACCTGCATGGTGATCTCCGCAATATCTGCTCGACGGATGCTGTATTTCGGGTGCGAAGGCTATCTAGCTTCCGTTCGAGACATACGACAGGATGGTGCAAACGCGGATCAGACCGACGTTGTGGCAGAATTCCCAGACGTGTTCCCGGACGAGCTACCCGGTATGCCGCCCGATCGAGAAATAGAGTTCACCATCGATATATTCCCCGACACCCGGCCGATCTCGAAGGCTCCGTACAGAATGGCCCCTGCAGAATTAAAAGAATTGAAGGCACAACTTCAGGAATTGCTCGACAGAGGGTTTATCCGTCCGAGTGTCTCGTCGTGGGGTGCGCCCGTGCTGTTCGTAAAGAAGAAGGATGGATCGATGCGACTCTGCATCAACTATCGGGTATTGAATAAAGCCACCGTCCGAAACAAATACCTCCTGCCCCGCATCGACGACTTGTTCGACCAGCTCCAAGGTGCAACGGTGTTTTCGAAGATTGATCTACGATCGAGTTACCACCAACTCAAAGTTAAGCCAGATGACGTGCCGAAGTCTGCCTTCCGCACTCGTTACGGCCACTACGAGTTCTTGGTGATGCCGTTCGGTCTGACAAATGCCCCTGCCATCTTCATGGATCTAATGAATCGGGTGTTCCGTCCGTTCGTTGACAAGTTCGTAGTAGTCTTCATCGACGACATCCTCGTCTACTAGAAGGATCGAGCGCAACATGCAGAGCATCTGCGGACGGTACTCCAAACCCTTCGAGAGAATCAGTTGTACGCGAAGATGAGCAAGTGCGAGTTCTGGCTGAACAGCGTCTCATTCCTTGGGCATATCATCTCCGCCACGGGCATCGCAGTCGATCCGAAGAAAGTCGAGGCAGTTGCTGATTGGAAACGGCCCGCATCAGTTAGCGAAATTCGAAGCTTCCTAGGCTTGGCGGGATACTACCGACGCTTCATGAAGGACTTCGCGAAGATCGCATCGCCGTTGACTCGCCTCACCCAGAAAGGAGTCGCATTCAAGTGGTCAGACGACTGTGAAGCTTCCTTCCAGGAGCTCAAACAACAGCTCGTTTTGGCCCCGATACTTGCTCTTCCTGAAGGGACGGAGGGATTTCAAATCTTCAGCGATGCTTCTGGCCAGGGCTTGGGGTGTGTGCCCATGCAGCGGGATAAGGTGATATCTTTTGCTTCCCGGCAGTTGAAGCCGTACGAGAAGAACTACCCCACGCACGACCTAGAACTAGCGGCAATTGTGTTCGCGTTGAAGCTGTGGCGTCACTATCTCTATGGTGTGGTGTGCAGGATTTATACGGACCACAAAAGCCTCAAGTATCTCTTCACCCTGAAAGAACTAAATTTACGGCAGAGGCGATGGCTCGAACTAATCAAAGACTATGACTTATCAATCGACTACACGCCGGGCAAGGGAAATGTGGTAGCGGATGCGCTGAGCCGGAAGTACTTAGCTTCATTATGCATCAACGATCGACTGCTGCGTGACTTGGAAGGTATGGGCATCGAGCTCCGAGTTCGTTTCAGGGACGTGAAACTGGCGCAACTGCGGGTGGAACCGAGCCTACTGGAGAGGATCAAGTCTGCACAGAAGGACGACCCCTACCTGGAGAAGATGCGGAAGCTGATATCGACAGGGAAAGCGTCCGACTTTGCAGAGGACGAGTCGGGAGTGTTGCGCGTGAAGGGACGGCTATGCGTACCGGACGACGTAGAACTTAGAAAGGAGATAATGACGGAGGCGCACTATGCAAAATATTCTTTGCATCCTGGCAGCACCAAGATGTATAAGGACCTCCGCGTTGTCTTTTGGTGGCATGGCATGAAGAGGGACGTAGCGCTCTTTATGTCAAAATGTATGGCCTGTTAGCAAGTCAAAGCCGAGCACCAGCGACCGGGCGGGAAGATGCAGAACCTCGCCATCCCAGAGTGGAAATAGGATCACGTCACTATGGACTTCGTTGTTGGCTTGCCGAGGATGCCGCGGGAAAACGACGCCGTCTGGGTCATCGTCGATCGACTAACCAAGTCAGCGCACTTTATCGCCATCAAAGTTACTTGGAGCGTCGACCGCCTTGCTCAGATATACCTTGATGAAATAGTTCGGCTGCACGGGGTCCCAGTTTCTATTGTCTCTGATCGGGATGGACGGTTCGTAGCGTGCTTCTGGAGTAGTCTACATTCAGCGTTGTGGACCAAGTTGAAGTTCAGCTCAGCTTATCATCCTCAGACTGACGGCCAAACAGAGCGGGTGAACCAAATTCTCGAAGACATGTTGCGACTCTGTGCGATCGACTTGAAGTCAAGTTGGGACGTCCATCTACCGCTGGCCGAGTTTGCATACAACAACAGCTATCAGTCCAGCATCCAAATGGCACCGTATGAAGCTTTGTACGGCCGGAAGTGTAGATCGCCCATTTGCTGGGATGAAGTCGGGAAACGGCATATACTTGGTCCGGAGCTGGTGGAGCAGACTGTGCAGAAGGTCAAGTTGATACGAGAAAGATTGAAGATAGCACAGAGCCGGCAGAAAAGCTATGCCGACACGCACCGACGCCCCCTCGAGTTCTCGGAAGGCGACCATGTATTCCTGAAGGTGATGCCTATGCGTGGAGTTTCCCGGTTCGGTACGAAGAGGAAATTAAGCCCAAGATTTGTTGGCCCGTTCGAAATATTGAAGCGAGTCGCCCCGGTAGCTTACCAAATCGCCTTGCCGCCTGCGTTGTCAGAGGTACATGACGTCTTCCATGTATCGCAATTGAGGAAGTACGTGCATGATCCGAGCCATGTTGTGGATTTGGGTAAGCTGGACCTGAAGGCGGACTTGTCATATGTCGAAGAGCCGGTGCAAATCTTGGAGCGCAAGGATAAACTTCTTCGCAACTGTGCTATTCCCCTCATCCGCGTCCTCTGGAGAAACCATTCAGTCGAGGAGTCGACGTGGGAGCTTGAGTCAGAAATGAAGGAGAAGTTCCCTTCGTTATTCTCGTAGAGGTAGGTTTTATTTTAAGTTTTGAGAACGAAACTTTTTCTTAGTTGGTTATGGTGTAGTGCCCCGTCCCTACATCGTGCCCCGTACTCTGTCCACGGGGTGCGCGAGAAAGGAACACTGTCGCTATCGATTCGGTCGGGATCGATAGGTCGGAATCGGCCGAGTCGATCGAACGGGAACGGTTGAATTAAGATCCATTCCTCGTTATGGAATGTCTTCTTCGGAACCAAGTCCCATATTCAGCGGGTTGCGCCTCGAGGATTGACTCTGCGGCTGAGTCGGGAGAGACCTCCCGTTGCTCTGCTTTTCACGCCGCTTTCGTTGGTTTTGGCTTTGTTTTCTGAATGCGCTTTCGTGAATGTTTTTGATGGTTTTCATGGCTTGCATTTCGAACCCGCATTTCCTATCGAACTCCTTGAATAATGCAGTGTTCTAATCGGTTGCTTGTGCGATTTCAGGTGATCGCGTAGGCGACGTCTAGCGCGGCCAACAAGTCCTCTCGCCGAAGTAAACTCAAGGTGAGTGGCTGACCCTTCTCTTCTCGACCCCTTCTTAAGTAAATCAATAGTGTTGTTGTGGAGGAAAGATTGAATACAGAGGCATGGGCACGGTAAAATGGTCAAGATTCAAAATGAATGTAGGCAATACCTTAACAACTGAATAATGTCTTAACTCGGTCATTGGACAACTTGTCGACAAGGGAGAGTTTCCTCGAGCGACAACCTGCTGCCACGGGACCGACTCGGCCTAGGAGGAAATACGGTATAGCTGTGCTGGATGATAGCACGGGTTAAGCGAAAACTTGCAGCGGGGCTCGCTACTTGCGCTGCAAGGGCCCCGACTAACAAAAGCTATAGTCCAGGATGGCTTGTCATGCCAGTGGCCAATCACACGCAATATTGCACTTGGTATATAAATGATAACAATTGACAGGGAAGAACATGGTAAGTTTCATAAGGCGCGGCGCGGGCCGCCGTTGGTAAGTTTCAACATAAATTTCATTATGCTTGTCATTGCTCGCTTGAAATTCATTAGGATGGTTAGAAACATTCATGAACTAAGTCATATAAACTCATTCAACCAAATGAGAGCTTGGAACTTAACTTGCCACGCACCAGTACAAAGTGTAATGTACTGATCCTCACTCTCCACGCAGGTACCCCGAACCACGAAGGGCGTGCCACCTAAAAATCTCAAGGCGGCGTGGACACTTTTGAAGCCTCGTTCGTGTAAAGGCTTGCTTCTGGTTTCCTTTTGAAGAAGACCCCACACTCAGTCCAAAAGAAGATGGCGGCTCGACTCGCCTCGATAGCAGGTGGAAAGATGTTATGTTTTGCTTGTAAAAAGGGATGTAATGTATGGAACGACTATCTCATCGGCGTTCATTTTGTAAGTCGAGTCTTGTTGTAGCCCGCGCGGCAATGAATGTAATGAAGTCAATGTAAATGAAGTTTTATTATCAATGAAAAAGTTTACTTCTATTTCAAATGTGCCAATCAATTTCTCTGCGTACTCTAACTTGATGTTGTGTTTCGGATGACCTTATGACTATGCCTTGTGCGATCGCAACTTAGGTTCGCACGGCATCACGCCCGGGGGACGACTATCGATTCTACGGAATCGGGGCGTGACACTTAACCCACTTATGTAACAGAATAATGATGTATCCTTCAAAAATCTTTAATAAGTCCTTTACTTGCTAGAGTAGCTTAACAAGAGAGAAGGAAAAATGATAAAGAAAAAAAGAAAAGAGAAAAAAATCTGCAACTGGAACCAGAAAAACTAATAGACGACTAGTCTTTAAGACATTGATGTGCCAAATGATAAACTTAAGTAATCCAAGCTCAACTTGCTGAACAAATTGTCAAACAATATCAAATTTTCAAGTCAAACTTGAAGCTAGTTATGGACCACTCACTTTGCTTACAGCTATAACTGAAAAAATAGTAGAGAAATTACCTTTGAACCCTTAAGATCTTCTCTCTTCAGTTCATTGGCCTGAAAATGATAACATAAGCCGAGAAAATGATAACATAAATAGCTCCAAGAGGTACATAAATTAGCGAGAAGAGGCTCAGATTCAGCTTCAGTCCATGATTACCCACTCACAATTGGAGGTGGACCCCCACTCTCATCATCCCTTCTTCCAACAAATGGCTGCAATGGAGCTGCCTCGCCATATGAAGGAGCAGCCAAATCATCATTGCCAAAAAAATTCTTGTTCTTCTTCTTTTCCTTTTTCCTTTTCCTTTTTTTTCCTCTCCTCTCCTCTCCTTAATTCTAATTCCCCTGACAAGTAATGGCTGCACTGTGTGCCTCGCCATTGGCCGAGGAAGAGAAACAGAGAAGAAATTAAAGGATAAATGAGAATACAAGACGAGAAAAATGGTAGTCTAAAGTATGAATTCAAACATCATATAATACAATGTTAATTTTCTCTACAGTTAGCAAAAAGTGCAAGATTAATGGCACCAACTCCACAGCAAGTTACAAATGAATGGGAACTCATCACTTTCTACTAAAACAGTTTTACTTGCCACCAACCTTAAAAGAATCAAGAAGGGATAAAGGGGAAAGGTACACTTTCTTTGTTTAGTTGTCATCATCGCCTAAGGGGAGCTATACACTCATTCAATTTAATAGAGGATCTATCAAGATTGTTGGCTCGATATACCTACAATGCTTAACCGAGTTTTGCAGCATACAACGCTTAACCGAGTTTTGCAGCATACAATGCTTAACCGAGTTTTGCAGCATATCTATCTCGGAATTTTCCCAAAGTCACAAGCTCATGGATTGCTATACACTCATTATAACTTAAGGTGACACATTTCATGCATATATCATTTATATCAGTCTTTTCCTCTAATAATGATTAAAACTTGGAATCTCAAAGTCAAGAAACAAGGAAAAAAAGATAGACATGGTAAATACAAATAATGATTTAGAATGATACAAACCTCAACTTATATTTTTTTACCTCTGAATGAGTGAGGTACAAGTTGGGAAACAGGGAAATACAAGTACCAATTTTAGCAACATTAAACATGGTGGTATAAGATTAAGAATGGAATAAAGATGAACAGACCAAGAAGTTGTAGCCCACAAACAAAATAAAAGCAAACATAATATTTAAAAACTAATGTTTCCACCAATGCAAAATAATTGGTTTCAAAGACTAGATAGCAGTGAACAGACTTCTTTGATTTTGTTAGACTGATAGATATTCATGTTCTATACCTATTCTGAGACAAGAAAGTTTTCTTTAAGTTCTGTGCCCGTTAAACCATCAGCAATTCACAATACCTTGCACAAATTTGAAAACATCACACCAATGTATCCACCAAAAAATAGCATCAGCTCATAAGATATTTTGCTAATTCGGTATAAAATTAGAGAGGTTGGAGTAAATGTTATTTTTTATGACAAACAACTACAAGAAATACAACATATTAACCTAATTTCCCATCAGAACCGACCGAAAGAAATAGAGGGAGTAGATACCTAGATGGGGTTTGTGATCCAGCGTCGATGCCGACGTGTCTCCGTGTCGAGGACAACCCCGACCGTCCTCCGACTCCACTTCCTGTTCTCGACCGAGCGTCGTCCCGCTCATCATGAGCACCGACCTCCCCGATCTTCTGAACCCGAAGCCACAACGCCTGGACGACCTCGACCCACCACATCGTTCCCGCCGCTGCCGCTTCCGTCGACGAGCGAGGGGTTGGAAGCTTAGGGCTTAGGGTTCATGGGAGGAGGGGTTGGGGGCTTAGGGCTTAGAGTGAGACCTAGAGCTAGGGTTTAGAGTGAGACCTAGAGTTAGGGTTTGTGGGAGATTGAAAGGAGGAGATAGGAAATTTTAGGGTTTGGGGAGAGGAGGGAAGAGGGGGCAGAAGGAGAGCAAGAAGAATGAGAGTTCTTCTGAGTAAAATCGGGGGGTGGGATGGAATATATTACAGAAAGTTTATTACAAGTTTGCCACCGCTCTAAACTATTAATAACACTTTGTTTTATAGACGTTATAAAAAGTCCAGAATTAGCCCAAACCGTCATAGAAAAAAAGGTATTTTTCAACTTAATAACGCTTATGTATCAGCCGTCATTAAAACTCCTTGTCGAGCGTCATTAATAGGTCTTTTTGTTGTAGTGATAGCTTAATTCTTTAAGTTGGGTAGAATACCCCACGACCTGACACACCATTGACCATTAAGGAAATACAAATAGTATTATCTAGACCATAGTGACTAGAGGAAGTTAACCCATTTGGTCAACCAAGCCTTGGTCAATAAAACCGTAGAATGATGGTATAGAAATAAACAAGACTTAGATCCTTATGACTCTTAGACCATTCATATTTGTTTTTATTCATCTATTATCGTGCCTATATTTTACTATCTAGACTAATGATGCTAATATAGCCTAGTTTTTTCAAGCTTAGCCTTTTACCAAGCTTGTTCGTGACATATATGTTAATGGAGGTACCCCACTAACATATTGTCTATCAGAATCGGTGCATAATGGTCTGATCAACCGAGTGCACTTTGGTTCACTTTTATTTATCATTCTACATGGATGGGGACATAGCTAAACTCACCCTCTAGAGTCCCATCCACGACTGTCTTGACAATTCCTTTGAAATTTTTAGTCGTCCTTGAATCACGTACTCGTATTCGATAAGATCGTCTTTTGAACCCCTTATTGCTTTCGCTTTCACCTATTCTAGAAGGACGAACGCGTTATACTAGGATCTCCTCTAGCCTTTCTATCGATAATGACCATTATCACTCTATGTTGCTACTCGTCCTTTCTCGGCCCTATCATGACCTTTCAATTCACTTAATATAGAAGTGAAATCTAATTCGTTCTCTAAAATCGTGCCCTCAACCCACTTTCAAGAGACCATAACTTTAAGGCCTCTAATTTATTTTATTTTTTTTGAACCCATACTAATCTTTATTGCGCGTTATCTTAACCATTTATCTTCTTACGTTAATCCATGATTATCTTCTCCATGATTGAAATTGCGACTCTAATGTATGTTTTCATTAAACGTCATTCCTTGTAGCCTCTCGCCCCCCATACTAATTCTTAATTTCGAGGACGAAATTCTTTTAAGTTGGGTAGGATGTAAAACTACTAAATTTCTACTATATATTTTTATTATTAAAATTGGTATTGATTTAAAATTTTATTATTGTACGTCGCGTACGAAATTTTTATTTTTCGTAGTTGCTCGTCGAGTATGAATATGTGCGAGCGTACATATTTTATAAAAATATTTTTTTCTATTTTATTATACACTTCCAAATTATTATATAATTATTATTCTTGCTATAAAAGACCTTTCGTTTTTATTAATCATAAATAATATTTTATTGTATACTAGGAAAAACATAATCATGTATGCATTATTCGTGCATACATATATTTCGTGATTATTTATTAGTCTATTTTAAATAAAAATGTAATTTTCGAGATTTATTAATATTAATATTTTATTATTCAAAAAGATATTTAAAAATATTTATTATTTTTTCGAAATTATTATTATTGGTATTTCGAAAAATATATTTGGAAGTTATTGTTGCCATTTAAATCTTGATTTAATTTTTGGATTTATTTAAATAGTTAAATATTCGAAATTTGATTTATCCCATTTGATTTTGAGCTAAAATTTAATTAGATTTAAATTTGATTTGTATTTAGAATTGGATTTTGATTCGGATTGGATTTATTGAATTAAATTAAATTATAGATTGAGTTATCTAAATTGGGTTTTAAATATCCTAATTCTATCCAAATGGGAATTCCCACATCCTATAAATAGGCAGGTACTCCTCCAAATTTCTATCAATCATTATTATTCCACAAATATTTTCCTACCCACGTGCAGTGCATCGTGTCTATGTTTTCCTCCACCCAATATCTTATTCCATTATTTATATACATACATTTATTTCTACGTGTCGACAACCCCGACACGATATATCAAATTCCAAATCCTAAACCTAGTTATTGCTCCGTCCTCTACCGTGTCCCATCCAGCCACCCGTTACCACCACGACAGCCCATGTCCCCGACTTAGACAACACAACACCCCATCCCGACATTGCCCGCACCATACAACAGCCACAACCAAATCCCTATCAAATCCCTAACCCTAATCCTAATGTTCCCAAACCACCACCGCAGCAGCCTCATCCACCACCGATCAAACACCCCAACCAACATAAACACAAATAAACCACCATCACCAGCATTCGACGTCGGCGACCCCGAAACCCTCGCCAACACCAACCAGAACACCGCCACAATCGCCCAAAATCACCGAAAACAAAATCAACCAAATAACAACACACCACTGCCGCCCCCGATACGGCAACTGCCAGCCGGCGCCACCCGCAAAAGCCCGCATCATCACCATTACCATCTATGAACCAAAACCCCCAATATATATATACACACCTGTGCTCCGCCAGCGACCGCCGCCGCGCCCACCAACCTTCAGTCGACCCATCAAACGTCCGCAGCCCTCTGCGCACGGCGACTCCCCTCGTCCGTACTCCACGACGAGACCGTGCCCCGACCTTGGCTTCGCCCACCGCCCAGTGCCGCGGCGCTCTCCGGACGCCGCATCTTTTGTCGGACCACCAATCCTCTTCGCCGAACCCTTTCTTAGCCACCGCCACCGCCCTGGCCTCCACCGACTCTGCGCTCGCTGAACAGCCCGAGCGCCCTCTCCGTTTCCCCCTCCGCAGCTCCTCCCTTCGCCGCTCCCCGCTCCGAGCCCCGCCGAAACCCTCAGCCGCCGGTCGCCCGTCCGATCTCCGATCCGCCGCTCGCCTCCCGCCAACCCATCCTCTCCGCGCCTCCGCACCCTAGCCGCTCCGCCGACCGAAGTCCACCGCAGCCCGCCGCCTTCCTCCCCCTCTCGTCTCTCTCCAGTCTCTTTTCCCTCTTGTTCTCACTCTATTTTTTTTCAGTATTCTCTCTCTCGAAGAGAGGAGTGAGTTAATACTTTTCAAGAATTTTTTTTTGTGTTATTTGGTTTTGCTGCATTGGTCTAAGGGATTTTGTTTTTGTTTTTGTTTTTGTTTTTTTTGTTATATTATCATGGTATTATTTGTTTACTATTTTACAGCTGAATAAGAGTTATGGCTAATATTATCTATTATTAATTTAATAGGTATAGTATTATTGATATTCTGTATAGATTGTCATTATATTACTTTATGAAATTTATTTTCTAGTCTAATTTGTACCTGGACAAAATAAGGTTAGAAATATTATTATTATTGTATTTTCTAAAGCTATTCTCAAAACAAAATATTTGGCTTGAAGGCTAAAGTATTATTATGTTTTTGTGGAGTATTATTATGTTTTTGTGGACCTTTAAAAATAAGTTCTTGACCTAAAATATAGTTATACGATTTTATGGTATAAAAAAATGATTATAATATTTTCTAAAAAATTCTTTAAGTATATATCTAAATTACTTTTACCAGTCATAGCTTAACAAAATATAATAAATTTTTGTTATTTATTTTTATATACAAAATTTCTTCGATTTCTAAGTCTTGTCCCTAGCTGGTCATATTTCTACCTTCTTCCAAATCTTGAACTTCATTATATCCACCCTAACTAAATTGACTCTCCCGAACCCAATGGAACTGTCCGTGCCATCAACAGAGGTCCCCTTGTGTCGTTGTTACACCAAAGTCGTAGTTCATGCCACCATGATTATCGCAGCACACTAGGCGTCCTATCAGGCAAGACACCTTGCCATTTGCTGTTTAATTATTTTAGCTCATATCTCATGCATTATTATTATTTTTTTATATAAAATAAACTGTGATACATAGCATAACCTGTTAGAACTTACTGTTCATTTATATTTTCTGCTATGTATTATTTTTCTTACACATTAAACCTAGATTTAAAGGACCACCTTGTGAGTTGCATTCATGGCCTTGATACGTAGTATCACGAAGTTGTGTGTCGCATGTAGAATACAGACATACGTGACTGGCTGGCCACCGGTGCGTATAAGCCATGCGATAGGAATAACCGCTGATAGAGGTTGCATGCTAGTTTGACTTAGTGGTTATAGAGGATTACTGTTGTGGATACAACATGGTTGGCATTGGGTGGGAAGAACAGCTCTTTAATGTATGGGTCATATATACACTGCCCTGATTGTCGGTTATCTCCAATGGAAGGTACGGTCCTGATAGCCGGTTATGTCCAGTGGGAGGTACGGTCCTGATTGCCGGTTATCTCCAGTAGGAGATACGGTCCTGATTCCTGATTCCTGATCCGTCCAATACGTCAAAGGTTTGTTCTTTATTTGCATATTCACTATAGTACGGTTAGGTACCCTATTATTTGTGTCCCTTAATTATTTGAGCAATATTTATTCAGTTTATATGGCATAATATTATGTATCTTGTTACGTCCCTCTGAGGACCTGATTATCTGGCCAGGTGTGTGCTATTGTCTTTCGCAGGTATTCTAGCTCTAGCCGTTATTTCTTCGAGGATGATTGCGCTTGGATCGTCTTTGCTTCGCTCGCCAAAAACTCAATTTTTTTCTCATGTATTTTTCCTTTACTTGTTGGTAGTGGATTTGTCTCCGCCCAACATATTGTATCAAGACAATTCATTATCATTATATGATATCTTTCCTTATTTATTGTGTGGATGAGATTAGTTATGGTTCTACTGCATTTTACAGCTTATGTATTCATACGAGATTTCCATATATTGGAGTATACTCCGTATGTATACAGCTGGCATGTCTACGTTCCTAGTCCGACGTATTTTGGGACTGGGGCATTACATCCCATTAGGGTGACTTGCTTGCTTTTTGGTTCTCTACCAATATATGATCAAATTTCAAATTTCAAGTTCCTCAACAGTTTCAAAATAAAATCTCAAGATACTCCATCAAGTATTTAATCATAACTTAAAGTTTAATTTCCTTTAAATAAATTCCAAAAATCTTTCATCATATCTAATGCGGCACAACTAAATTCTCATAATAAGCCATCACCTTTGAAATTTTCCAATTCTCAAATGTACCTCGAGATAAACTCTTAACCCATTTCATCAATCGCAAATCATGTAACTCAAATTAAATTTTTTTACCAAAATTTAAATATCCATAGTCAAGGCTTTAAACTTGAAATCTAATTAACTTTTTAAATCATAGATCATATGACACAATTTAAAATTTAAATTTTTCTTCAAAGTCGCTTTCATATCCTCCAAGTATTTAAACAAAATTTTACCATCATTTCTTCAACTCAAAATTAAATAAACTTATGAATCGTACGTCTCAATTTTAAACCTCAAGCTCTTTCAAACTAAACTTTCGTCTTCTCTAGTTGTCTAAAAATCATAATTAAAACTCCTTAAATAATCTCGAGATAAACTTTATAATATTACAATCCAAACTTTTAAAGTTAACCGTAAATCATGCGTCACAATATAAAGACTTAGGTTATTTCTCAATCGATTTCATATCCCTAATAAATCATAACTATTTCACCATTTCAAAAATTTGTAAATCAAAAATTTGTTTTCTCGATCTAGCTATCCTCTTGTGTATACCACCTTGTAATAATAAAATTTTAACAATCCTTTGAAGGCGGTAATATGCTACTACCCAACTTGAAATTAACTAATCATTTAAGTTCATATCTCTAGGAGAAATAATTGCCTTTATACTCAAATATAACCTCAATGGATATTATTTGTCAATATAATCCTTCTAGCCATAGGGTTGACCAATAAGTATAGTAGTGTAGTCATCTTTCTAACCATGTTTAAGCACAAGATGATAGGGTGTTGGAAGAAAGAGTTCAAGCAAGATGCAAAAATCAAGGGGAGCCATGGGAGTCGAAATATGGATATCAAGGAGGGTCAAGGAAGGTGATCAAGTATGTGGATGAGATTCCTAGATTCTAATCCTATATTGCAGGCCCGCTCGGTACAGTCATGTAACCGAAACGGCAAACTTGACCTGCATGGGCCACCACAAAAACATGTAATGCCTCAGTCCCAACTACTTGAGACTAGATACGTATCATGCCAGCTGTATACATACGAGTAAATATACGGCTCGTATGTATACATAAGCTGTAAAATGTAGAAAGCCAAGACACTAAATCTCATCCACAAAGATAAATAATAATATAAAAGCAACTTTGAGTTTATCATGTATACAATCGTTGGGCGGAGACAAATCCACTACCAACTAATTTAAATAAGGAAGAAATATACAAAGAAAGTGATTGGTCAATCGAAGCAATGACGAGTCCAAAATCAATCATCACGAAGGAAGGAATGGCCTAAGCTAGAGCACCTGCAAGAAATCACAAAACACATACCTGGAGAGATCACCAGGTCCTCAGAGGGACGTAACAAGATACATAATATTATGCCGATAAACTGAATAATAAAGCTAAACAGAAAAGTATGCATGAGTAAAGGTTCCTAACCATTCTACGTGATATGCACTTTGAGGACAATGTTCTACGCAGGGACTGTAACGGATTCACGCAAGAAAGTAATAAATAGTGGCAGTAAGTAACGCTCATCCGAGTCACTATCGGCCCTGGGCAGAAGGTAGTGCTCATAAGAGTCACCCTCGGCCCAAAATGTGTGTAAAAAATAAATGTAGCCCCTACGCTAATAACTGTCCCCTCCCCCCAATGATACTATACATGTGTCGACTCCACGACACTGTTTAATCCTTAATAACTGCCAAGTCTTCTACACAAATCTATTAGCAGTTATATCCTAATGCACGGCCTGTACGCACCGATGTACGGTCGGTACGCAAGTCCGAAACTATATGCGACACACAACTCACACACAACCTGTGGCACTTCGTGACAGTTTATGAGATGCTCTAAACCTATGGTAGTCCCTTAACTCTAAGCCAATTGCATAAAATATAGTAATTTGCATCTACATATAGTTTTGAAAGAACAAAAATAAGAAAAAGCATGCATGATATTGAGCAAGAAATTAAACAGTAAAGGCAAGGTGTCTTGCCTGGTGGGCCGCCTGGTATGGTACGGTATTCTGAAAGTTCCAGTTGTATAATAGCCAAAGCCAAATTGGGAAGGGTCCGGATTCACGAGAAAATAAGAGTATATGGTTAGTCATGGCCCACTATGGTAAGCGAAGAATTTTGAGTAACAATACTTATACTAATTGAAAAATATTTAAGTTTATAAGAAAACTAGATTTTTATTCATAACTTTAGCTTTAAGATAAATACTTTAAAAGAATAAATTATTTTAGGCAAAATACTTTAAGTTTATCAAATAAGATTTTTATATAGGGAACTGTATTTGTACTAGTCAAAATATTAATAATAATAATAATATATATTTTTTTAAAACAACTTAGGCTCATATTTTGGTTTAAAAACTAATTTCGTCGAAATACATTTTCAGGCTAAAAGTCATAAAAGAGTTTTGCAAATAATACAAACAAAGACATCAATAATACTAATTGTAATAATATGTATACAAAAATTAATAACAATTGAAGTCAATCTTTAACCTTAGTCAGCCTTTTCTTTTTTTTCTTTTTTTATGATAATAATAATAATAATAATAATAATAATAATAATAATAAAATAATTGAGAAAACCTATATTGTTGAAAAATAATAGTAATAAAAAATAACAAATTACTAATGTTGAAGGCATTAAAGTGCAAATTAGCTACATATAGTTCAGCCAAAAACAAAGTTAGGAGCTGAGTGAAAAAAATAGAGAGAGAGAGAGGGACGGGCCAAGGGTTTACCAGCCGCGGCGTTGGGGGTTTTTCGGCACGGCGGCTCTGGGCGAAGCTCCGGCAGCGGATGGGGGCGCTGGACGACGTCGAAGGGGGACGGCGCTTGGCGGGAAGTCGAGCGGGGAAGTCATCGGAAGGAGGCAGCGCGCTCCAGGCGGCGCGACAGCTCTGGGCACCGGCGGCGGATGTCGGAGTGGGGTGGAGAGACGCGGAGTCGGGCGCCTGGCGCGGAGGCGCGGAGGAGAGTGCATGCGGCGGAGTAAGGAGCGAGGTTTGGTGGAGGCGGTTGTTGGAGGTCGGTGCGGCCGTGGTGAGTCCCAACGGCGGCGGCGGGCGGCGCTGGTGATGGCGCTTTGCCGCGACGGCTGGGATGGCGCCTGGCTCCCTACGGAGGCGGCGATGGACCCCCTTCGGTCGGAGGGGGTGGCCGGCGCACGGAGGGTGGTGCCGGAGGTGTCACGGGGAGCTCGGCCAGGTTAGATTTCCTCTCCGTCTCTTTTCCATCTGATGGTGGCCACGCCGGTGGTGTCGGCGTGTGGGGGAAACAGAAGACGATGGTGGTGGATATTGGGGCTTGGCCGGAGAGATGGGGTCTGGGTGTTATCAGTGGTGGTGTTGGGGCTGTTGAAGGTGGTGGCGTTAGGAAGTTGTCGGCCGAGGTGGTGGTGGCAAGGATGATGAGGGTGGTGATTGTGGTGTGCGCTGGTGGATGCGAGTTGTCGAGGGGATGACGGTGGCGGTATTAGCGACGAAGGTGACGGGGATGGTTGTGGCTGGTGGATGTGGGAAGGCGACGATCGGAGACGAGGTTGGATGTGGCCGAGGTTCGGCAAGGCGAGCAGTAGGGGTCGACGGGTCGGGGTAGCGGTTAGGAATTAGGGTTGAGTTTGGATGAGTCGTGTCGGGTGTGTCCGACACGACAGGGACGGAGGTTCGGATCTGTCGGACCTGGGGTGGAAAAAATGTATTTGTACAATAAAACACATAGTGGATGGGGAAGGGATACACGGACACGATGCACGATGCTGGGGGTTGTGGAATAATTTATGGATGAGTACCTCTCCTTATATAGGAGGTGGGAATTCCCAGTTAGATAAGGACTTGCAATAGTTTAAAACCTGATGGATAATTCCATCTTTTATTTAAATTGATTTATAATTTAAACCATCAAAATCAAATCGGTCTAGATAAACTTCCTTTTAATTTAAAGTAAAATCTTTTTCCAATTTAATTTATCAAAATAATTCAAATATTAATACAACAAAATTTTAAATATCTTTTCCATAATTATTAAAATATAACATTTATTAATTTCGAAAATCAAGGTAATTACTTAAATATTAAATCAAAAAGTAGCTTAACAAAAATATGTTACAATACAAATTCCAAATTTCGCAAATATCTAGAATATATTTTTGTATAAACCAAAATTTTCCAATTCACTACTTATCTTAAAACGACGAACAAAATAACTCTTTTATAAAGATAAAATATTTATTATATTTATTTGAACAAGTACTTTCCTATAAAAAATAATTTTATAGTAAAATATTTTTCTAAAAATATGTACGCTCGTACATATTCGTACTCGTCGAGCAATTTATGAAATATGTCGTTTGCGCACAACGTACAATACGACTACACGACGTACAATACAAAAATTTTAAATCAGTACCAAAAATCGATAAAAAAATATATTAGAAATTTAGGGGTTTTACATATCGCATCGACATTATCGTCGCTCGATAGCACCCCTATCGATAGTCATCTCACTTTTACTCAATCGAGTTCAACTCATTCTCGCTCGACACAATTCGAATCCCGCACTCGACTTTTCTAAGGTCGACACAATCCTTGGTGTATATGCCCAGCCCGACTTAGCCAACCGTGCTTACACAAACCATCTTTTTATTTTGACAAAAACTGTTCTCCTACGTTTTACAAAATAGATAGACTTATTGTATGGACATCCCGTGGGACATTTGAGAGAGAGCGCACCAACGATATCAATATGCGGAAGCAACATTCAGAGTTCGCAGAAACAACAGAGTTAAAGAATTCAATCGATAGTCCAAGGACGTAAAGCCGTACTCAGATACCATTATGTCACGCCCCACTCCCGTAGGAGCGATCATCCTCGCTAAGGCGTGATGCCGCACGAGCCTAGATTGTGCTCGTGTAAGGCGGATTCTATAACGGCCGATTTCAGCGGCTACGACGGGAACGTCGCACAGAAGTCCCGAGCAGAGACATTGATTAATAGCAGCAAAATTTGAAGCAAAACACAAGTCATTACAAAACACTCTTTCATTGATATTGAAAAAAAAGGTTACAATGGGGTGCAAGGCCAAGATTACAAGTCTCTCAAGCTCACTCATCTTACATTACAAGTCACTCAGCTCTTTCTCTCAACTCTCAATACATGTCTGAACCAGCGGATGCTTCGGAAGGCGACGTCCATACATTATGTCCCGTATAATTCTTGACTCCATGCAGCCGTATGCTTCGAATCGCCAAGAAACTTCGTGCCTCGACGCATCCAAGCAGGCTCCGTGCCACGAGCTTCTACCTGTGCCTGTACATGAAAACTATGTGGGTGTCAGTACTCAACTGTACTGGTGGAATGAGCTCCTCGCCCACCCATACAAAATTGACACATTTGATTTACTTTGTGCAACTTAGTCCCCTTTATGATTGTCTTTCTACTCTTGCCTTAGGATCAGTTTTAGGACCGACTTGGCCTATTCTGTGTCTCTAGACCATTTCGTGCTTGCAACGACAACGTTAACTCACACCTTGCCTCAAGACCCTTCTCGTGCCAACAACGTTAACCTATCGAGTCGTGTTTGCCTTACGGCTTAAAGTCAGAGACGTAACTACGCGATGAGGCTCCATTTCTGTGTGACCGTGTATAATTCCTCTTTCCGTGTTTTCAAATTTTATCTGTGTTTTGAAACAAATTCTTTGGAAGCATACACACGTTATTTTCCTACTATTTTTGTATTTCTAAAAGAAAATCCATATGATTAGTTTAGAATAAAATATTTTCTCTTAAAATTCATTATTAGAGTTATTAAATTATTAGCTTTTTGACTTCGAAAAACAATTTTGAAAATTATAAATATTTTTTTATAAGATTTGATTAATAAAAATAGATTTTAATGGATGATACTGTTATATTTAAATTACAATGATAACTATTTGTTTGAATTAAAAATTAGGTTTATACTAATATAATTTTAAATTATTTTTGAGGGAGATTAATATTTTGATTTGGACTTATATAATTGTTTTGATAACTTTGAATATTATTTCAAACTATTAAGTTTATCGCTTAGTTGAATTGGATTGGGAACTAAAAATCACTCGAATTGTTTTTGATAGTAGAAAATATTATTTTTGATTATCATGATTAAATTCGATTTATTTAGTTTTAAATTATTAGCCTATAGAGGATTTGCGACCTATATTTTCGTTTAATAAAATATTGAACTTATTTAAAAATTAGATAAGGATTCAAAATATATATATATATAAGATACATATCTCGATCATCAAAGTCCCAAGCCAACCAAGGAGAACTTAATGCTGCTAAAGTTCTTTCTCTCTCTATTTCTAAATATATAAACAACACAACTCTTCCAAACCCCCTCTTATCTATATACGCACATATACGTATATATTATCATCGGAAGCTAATATCCTTTCTATCATTCAATCCCCTCCTATCCCCACAGAGTTCCTCTGTCCTTCCGTCGTCATCCACCGACCCCTACAGAACCACCCCCAACCATTTCCACCATCATCCTCATCCGCAACCAACGACAACACCAGACCCATCATCATCACCAACAAACAACAAGCATCTCACCATCCTCATCCGCAAAAACCCCATCACCATGTCCGTGTTCATTCGTGTCTGTGGCCAGCACATTGATCCCCATCACAACCGTATCCGGACCCGTGTGTCCGTGTCCTTTACATCGTATTTCATTACAAGTACATCACCACCGTACATCATAGATGATCCCCGGCAATCCGACCCGACCCACCAAACCAAATTACTGACCACCATCACATACCTCCCGGGACCACCGCTGCCGGCGATGAAGCTACCTCGCACACTGCTGCTACCTCGTGGCAGATCCGAGTGATCACCGTCCGCATGACCACCGCCGCGACTGGGAGTCGCCATCAGCCCGCCAAGTACTGGAGAAGCCAGCGAGTGGCCGTTTCGATGCGCGACGCCACCGCAGCCTACACTTGGATTCGCCACCGTCGCGTTCGGCCGAGCGCAACCCCTGGTCGCGTGGAACGGTCACCCCTCGTATGGCTGCCAGTTGGCCGCCCACCACCGGCAAAGCTCCGCCTGGGACCCGATCCTGCGTCGCCGAGTGCCGCCTAGCGTCGGTGTCAGATCGGATCTGAGACCCCGACGTCTCGGATCCAGAGGCATCACCTTCTCTGCGATCGGAGAGCCGGACCTCAGGTGCCGCCCCGGCTAACGCCGCCCTCTGCGAGACTCCTCTACGCCGCCGTCGCGCTCTGGCACGTCCCCGTCGAGTGGCCTCGAGGACCTCGCCTCCGACTGGCCGGCGACGGCTCTTCCCAAGCGCTCCCCGTGCTGGTCCGCCGCCTTGGTCGTCGCGCCCGTGCGCCTCCTCGAACGGGTGAGCGTCTCCAGCCGTCTGACTACGCGCACGCGCCTCCGCCGATGCCGGCGGGATTTCCCTCTCCCTATCGCTTCTTTTCCCGAATTCCCACTCTATGAGTTTCTAACATCTCTCTCTCTCTCTCTTTCCATGTTTCATTACAATTAAACACCACCACTTGTTGGATTTATGGGAAGAACGGGCCGGGCCAAGCAGCTTCTAAGAATAAATTCAAGAAAGGATTTGAGGTACTGAGATTTTAGTTAATTCAATATATTTTGGGTATTAACTACTGGGCTGAAGTTTTAATAACGAAATGTCAATAGGAGTCCAGCCCTAACTGATTTATTTCTATGCTAGGTTCCAGTTATTTTGTGGGCTCAAATATTCTAAGTATCAACGTATGTTTCATATGTATGATATCGGGCCTATATTTTTGGCCTCGAATAAAATTCATCATGGGTTCTTATACACATGTGTAGATTTTTGGGGTAGGGGCAAGTACTGTTTTCTTTATTAAGAAAGTATCATATTATAGGTTTACCATTACTGTCATCATGAATGACCACTATTTTCCATTAATGTTAATATATAAAGACATATATAATCAATTTTCATACTGCAATTAAAATCTATATTGATATTTTATAACTATTAATTTAAGGTTAATGGGCCCTACAAGACCATTGGTTTGTTAAATAAATTAGCTATTAATTGGGCTATTGGGATTTCATTAGGCTTTATGGGCTTCATTGAACCAATATTTGCTAAAAGCTATGAATATATTAATGAGTTTTCATAAAGTTTATATAAGTATTATGAAATATAGTGGTTCCTTTAAATGCTTTTAAAATATTTATACTACTAAGATGTTTTCCGAATTATTTCTGTAATGATATATATAAATATATTATTTGGGTCTCATTAAAAGATTGTATATATTTCCTAGTTAAGAATGACCTTATCCTAAACGCAAATTCTCTTAGATTAGATTACCATCATGACTAATCGATCATTTCCTATCTTCTTGCAAAACCCGAACTCTTTCACATCGACCTAAGCCAAATGGACTATTCTGGACGTATGGTACTATTGGTTTCACCAGCAAAGGACCTCAGGCAAGTGCACTTTCTGATTGCTTTTCGATTCATAGTAGTCTTTTCATTTCATGTTTATACATATATCTTGATGTTTGTTGACATGCTCGTCACACGGAGTAGTCGAGAGGGGAAATATCTTAGTAGACATATGGACTACCCAGAACTATCTCCCGTGTCTTTCGTGAATGATAGCAGCTGCACACGACACGTGCAGTGAGACGTATTTACCCCCTAGCCGTTCACATGTCGAAAAGGATATTTCAAACCACCTAGATAGATGTCTTTTATTAGTTTTTTCTTGTTTACTTCTCCACCGTGCCATGTCATCAGTTTTCTTACTAGCTTTCATATTCCATATGCTATTTTCATGTCTTATTAATTCTATTATGTTTTCGATTTGTTGTCGATTTGTGTACGTGTTCCATTCCTGACTGGAAACCAACATTTTTCAGGTTTAGCCGCGATCACTCTTAACACTGGGGAAGGCTTGGGTATGCTGATGATAACCTAGAAATAGATAGCAGTGGTTTCATTTTTCATTAATTGCGAGAACCTGTATTTCCTTTAATTTAAATGTTGTAACTGTTGTAATAAACTTAGAAATGTGAATGAGCAGCAAATATTATATTTTATGATTTTGAGCATTTATTTTTTACGGGCTTGACAGCGTTCTACCGCCGACTCTGCGGTGTAGGCTGGCTTGGACACGTCTCGTATCCGAAAAGCGGGTGCGGGTCGTGACACCTTGCTACAAACCCTTGCTGAGGCCGTGCCTCACAACTCAATGAGACTCAATCATATCGCCGCCTCACGGCCCTTTGCTACTAAATCATCAACTGACCCATCCAACTTGTGAACTAAGTGTCACTTGACCAACTTTGCCTTGCGGCATCTCCTGACTTAAACTCATGACAACTCAAACTATAACTATGCAACTTATATGCCGACAACATAGGACTCGACGCCACATCTCGTACCGAAGCACGGTGTTTTCGTTGCAGCCAAATCTTAGGCCTAAATATTGTCTTCTGACCGAGCACGCATTCGACTCGACTCTTGATTCACTTTACCTAATACTCGACTAAGTCCAAAGGCATATATGCGGATCACCGCCCATGCCGACTCATCTATATGAGGTCACTAGCATAACAAGCTATACCTGGACACATAGCTTGCGGTTGGCCGGGACCCTTCCAGCGCAAGGTAGCTAGCCCCCTAGAAGTCCCCGACTAACCCGGTGCTATCGAGTCAGCACAGCTATCACCGTGTTTCCTTAGGCCGAAACGATCCCATGGCCCTGGGTTGCCGTTACGGGAAAACTCTACATTGTCGACAAGTTGTCCAATGACCATGCAAGACCCTTCACTCAAAATGACGTCTCACACAGTCATTCTACTTTCAGTGTTATCATCTCTTTCCAAAACCAAGTTCAAGTCTTCTATCCTTCAGACCCCTCAAGGACCCCTCGATGACCCACGGTCGCGAGTATTCTTTCCATGTTACCATATCATTTCATTTAACTCAATGCCTATTCGATAGTCCTTTCTCCAAAAAATCATTAAATCAACCGTGGTTCATGCCTTAAACACTAAGTCCGTGCATCGTGCCTTAGGCCCATCGTGCTCTATGCGACACTATCGCCCAACTCATACTCCTTACGACTAGCTTTGAAACCATAGGACTTCGTGGATATACTCAGCCGTAGAACTCATAGGACCGTGCTTGGAATGTCTTAGGTCGACCACCATCCCTTTGCCTAACTTAATCAAGCCTACCACTTAAACCAAGGGACGAGCAAAGGCTATGTCAAGTCTTGCATCGTGCATGCTTTATCGAGCATTCACGCGGGCGACGCCTATGACTTAGGATAATTCACAGTTTGTGTCAAAGACCAACTTTTTCTTCTCCCAAGCCATGGAACGAAGGACCGAGTGTCATTTTCAAAGCACACCGTGTACCAACTCTAAGCCGACCGTTGGACCTTTCCATATTCTAACTCAATTCGACCCGTCGGGATTATTCTCTTTAGCTATGTGAATTTGTCTCTTTTATTATCAAGCCTACTTATGCAAGTTGAAAACATACAATTTATTATGTGAAGGCTAAGATGAGGCAAGTTCACCGAAACTACCCTACCTGAGCGAGCGGTCGTCTCGACATAGTGATGTCTTCGAGCAGCCGTTGCAAGGCTAAATCCGAACGCCGTCGGCGTTCCTATTCCTCTGATTGACTGAGAGGGACGGGGCACTACAACAATGCTCGTGATCCTTTGCCACGATAATCATTCCTCCTAGGCCGAACAGTCCTAATGCCCCGACGCGCACGTTTAAGGAAAATGAACCCGTGCATGGGTTAATTCAAAGTCCATTTGATCATGCAACACGCATATACATATACAACCAAACATAGTTTGAGTCTGAAACTCAGACTTCATATTGTTTCGCATTTCTAGCATTCTTTCAGTGTTCTCACTTTCTTTGTACGATTTTATACTTCGTTTCAATATTTTCTGGCACCATGCCCCAATTCAATATTCGTCAAATGAACGACCCGAAGGCCCCGAACATTCTGAGGTATCGTGCTATATTCAACAGTTCCGTCACATTCATGCCACCTCTTCGCAATGAAGCCATCTTTTGTACGTCTCGTGCACATATGCATGCTTCGACACAAGTATTCTCTATCCTTCGAGTCATGCATTTGATGCACGCTTCGATACCGTATTTCTATGTTCTATGTCTTAGTGTTCAATGTTCAAAGCTCGTGCACTAGGGCACTTGCCTCAATTATCGTTCAATGTGCTAGCCTTCTAACTCGTGCGTAGGGCACAAATGACTCGCGTACTGTAATTCAACCTTCCCATTTTCGAGAAATATTTTTAATTTATTCAATAATAATAAGTTTGGTTTAAACCATTTCAAATAATAATAATTCTTGATTAAATATTTTCGATTAAATATTTCATGATTGCTTTTGGAGGGAGATTTGATTTTTAGCAAAGAACTAATTTTTAAATTAGTTAGAGTGGTCCCCAACTGTCACCTCCAGTTTTTGAGAACAGGAATATTTTGGTCATTTTTGAATTTTCAACATTTTTGGAATTTTATAATTTTATTAAATATTTTATATGATTTGTTTAGTGTGGTTCGAGTTTCGTCTCATTCCGACTTGAGATAGTAACATGGGTAGCTTAGTCTCTAGATAGGACCCAACTTAAGTTAGACATGGCCCATTTGGTTCACAAATTAGATTGGTTAGACTAGTCTATTTCCCCTTTATCATATTAGTTGATTAGAGACTCAAACTAGATTCTTTTGACCCCAAACTCGAACCTAGGCTAGACCCAACCAAATAGGACTAGAGAGGGGCGTTTGGGATATTTCACAATGCCCCAAACTAGCCCTACTTGGCCGGCCACTAGGAGGAGGGATTAATTTCATTCCCTTTTTGGAAACTTGCCTCTTTTGAAACTCTCAAGTGTTCTTCCCTCTTTTGGAGTTTTGTATTGATTTGATCCCCAAATCAAATCAATCCTTCACATATTCTTCCATCAATCCTCTCCTTATTGCCAAGGAAGGTTGCTACCAAGGAGTGAAAGAGAAGTGCAAGGTGGAAGTGTCCATTCTAAGGAGAACTTCGTATCGGAGCCGTATCGGAGAAGGTTTCATTAGGATTCACTCCTAATAGGTATAACCCTTTCCTCTAAAAGTTGTTTCCATGCATTTTGAGTAGTTTTGAATCCATAGAATGAACCCTCTTGTTAGGACAACCATTATAATTAAGTTAGAGGCCATTTGGAGTCCTCTAGTGTGTGTCTACATGTAGCTTTGTGTCCTAATGGGTAGTTGTTGAAATAGGACACCCCATGTGTTTGTTTTATTGCCTAATAGGATTATTTATATTCTAATTTCAGTTTTTGATATGTTAGAGAGTAGTTAGTGAGGTGTGGTTGTGTCTCTACTTGGTTGGAGGTGTTGGTATCAAGTAATTTTAGGTTTTGTATCATGTTGTATATAGTTTCATTGTGTTTTAGTCTATGTATATATATTAGGACAGTTATATGTAGATATCTATTTCATTTCTTTAATTCTTTGTTGTTATAGTTGTTGTAGGATTGTGATGTTGTGGAGAGGGTTAGAGAGAGTGAGATAGAGTGATAGAGAGGAGAGGAAATGGAGTGAAGGAGGAGGAGCTACTGCCCTTGGCAGCAGCAGGTCAGCATGTAGCTGTTGTCCTCTCGACAGCAGCAGCAGAACATAACATGGAGAGCATCAGTAGCTGCAACATGCAGTAGTAGCTGCTGTCAATGCAGCAGCAGTAGCAGGGAATTGTTGCCCTGCTTTGTAGCAGTGAGTACATTTCAGTCTCACCCCTATTCCATCTCTATTCCCATGTATATATATATATATACATTCAGTTCATACACTTCATAACAGTCCCCATTCACTTCATATCCATTTTACCATTCATTCATTCCATTGCCAACTCAATTCAGCCCAATAACAGTCCACTTCATTCATATATATATTCAGTCCAACATTTCATCCATTCATTCATCTCCATTCCATTCGACAGTCCTATATCAGTCCCTAAATCCATTACAGTTCATTACAATACAATTCAGTCCACTGTACACACACATCAGTCCACATAAATGAAAACTCCATTCCACCAATACAATATCAGTCCATTCATCTATTCCCCATTTCGATTCAAATCCATTCAACCCATTTTATTCAATTTAGCCCCTTGTCCTTCTTGAGACAGTCCAACATGTGGACTTTTCCAGCAGTCCATGTATCCTTTGTGCAGTCCATATGGAACACATGTTGCAGTCCATTTTAGGACTGGTATCAGTCCCATGTAACATCCTCATAAAACAGTCCCTTCATTTCATTCCAATTCAGTCCCCAAATCCTTCTTTCATTCACCAAGACAGTCCATACTTCCATTTCATACATTTCAGTCCTAAATCAGTCCATATATTTTCATCCAAAGTCATGTTTTGAGTGTGGGTGAGTGTGTCTAGATATATGTTAGAAAAAGGGGGGGTTTTTGGTAAGTTAGGATATATGATATCATGTTAAGATATGGTATGTTAGAAAGGTATTTGGGTGTTGAGGATAAGGTTTTATGTTAGTAAGGTGAGTTGAGTTTAGAGTTAGATTGAGAGTTAGTTTTTGTTTAGAAATTTGTTTTGTTAGAAGTTAGTTTGGTATTCAAATACCAAGTTGAGTTATATAGCTAGTATAGATATTATAGAGTTAAGGTAATTACCTAGAAGCTAAGGTATGGGTTTAAGGTGTTAAGATATGGTTAGAATTAAGGTGTCTTGGTTGGTAATGGTCAGGATTAGTGCTCTTAGACTAGTTTTAACCTCGATTGACCGTTTTGACCAAAAGTCAACAAAAGTCAACCGAAGGTCAAACTTAGCCTAAAAGCGTCTAGAACTTGACCGGACTTGACCAGAGTTGACATGTTGACCAAAAGTCAACTGTTAGTCAACATTAGACTAGTTTGACCTAGAGTTGTCCAGAGTTGACCAGTTGACCAAAAGTCAACTGTAAGTCAACCTTTGACCCAGATTGACCTAGTTTGACTTGGTTTGACTTCCTGTGACCTTGTTTGTTCTAGTTTGACTCTGTGTGACCTAGTTTGGCTTAGTATGACCTAGTTTAGCCTGATGTGACCTAGTTTGACCTAGTTTTGACTTAGACTTGCATATCATAACTTGATTAGCATTCCTTTTATTACTAAACCATGCTTTGACTCATAGTATCTCATCTTTAGGTCTGTGATTACTCTGAGCATCTGTTCACCATATCAGCTCAGGACCGCAGGCGAGTACATTCACTGATAGTTTTTATTGTCTTGATATCTGCTATATCCAATTCAGTTGTAGTGTCTTACTTGATTCCTGACACGATGATTTCACGGACTAGTATATGTCGGATCCTGTCATGAGATGTTGTTCCAAGATTACTTGGTATATTGGTACATTGCTCGACTTGTTACCTGTACTTGTATAGACATTGACTTGGGAGTAGGCTGGCCCCCTGCTTTTGAGTCCCGTTCATGACGTGTCATGTCCGGATCTATTATACTATTCGAGGATGGGGAGTTATTAGTGGTTGTGTGATCAAATCCCTACTTGTTCTTCACACTCGTACATGTTACTTGTTCATAGCTATACCCTTACCTCACGATGGATAAAGCCTGACCCTACTTGTTCATAGCTTTCCATGGTGGCTGGCCTGATCTTGCTCTTTTGTATACCTGTTCATAGCCGGTCAGATAGAACAGCCTGATTTGGACCTAAGCCGATCACATAACACATTAATAATTCATGGCACCTTTTACATTTACTTTATTACATCATATATCTCTGTTCTATTTTACATTCCTGTATCTATACCATGACATGATATCCAGTTTACATATCCTGTTTATATTTCCTGTCTTGATATTTCATCTTATTTTTCATTATGATTGTCTCTTATAGAATTTGTCAATTTATATGGAACTGCTGTTAGTGTAATGTACTTGCTCATTTTTCTGATAGGATACCGTTGATATATTATAGATGATTCAGAGCCTGACTGCTCGACCTACTATGGGGTCAGGGCAGATGGAGACTTAGGCCAGGACTTTGACCTGGCAGTAGAGCCACTAGATGTTGCACCCCTTGACTAGTATAGCGTAGTTAGGCTTGCCTGGACTACGATCCAGTTAGTATTTTCAGACTGTAGTTTTTATATTATATTTTGAGTTTCTGTGATGTGTTTATATCTCTGAGCTTGTGTTGGATCTTGAACTCTTTTCCAATTTTTTCCTTCTATCATATTTTTATTTCGTGCTATCTATCCTAGTTTGTCTTGTGATTGAGTTATGCCATATTATACCTCTGTACGGAGATAATAGGTACCCTTATATTTTGTCTAGTTGTAGTATTTATAGACGATCTATACAGCGTTCTACCGCCGATTCTGCGACGTAGGCTGGACGTACCCACGTGCTCATACCCCTACTTAGGGTGCAGGTCGTGACACCAAAGCTTTAACAAACTCTCTAACAGATTTTTTTAGTTGCTTTCGTAAATACTGAAAAGGGGAGGGACTTGATTGTTAAAGTCATTTAGGTGGAGGGGTCTTTTTGCAAATTGGGTTTTCCTTTTCTTTATTTATTAGTGAGCTGGAGACAGAAAGCTCACTCCAACTGAGCTCTTCTCTCAGCTCCTTTTCTTCTTTATTTTTTCCAACTCTCGAAGAAAACCTAACCCTAGAAATTCAGATCGGCCATGGCAAGTGAGCTTCATCTTCGACAATGGCGGCTTGGCGAGTTCTTCTTGGCAGCGGATAGACGAGCGAAAGTCGAGCACCTTTTTCCTCCGGGGGATGACGCGCAAGCACCTCTCTCTGGTGATCTGCAGCACTGTTCTTCCGGCAAACGAGACGGTGACGACGACTGTGCTGTCACCCCCAGTTTTCATAAACAGGGATATTTTTGTCATTTTACATTTTTGAATATTTTTAAAATTTATTTTATTATTTTGGGGTTAAAATTTATTTTATTATTTATGATATTGTTTTGGGGTTGTTTGAGTCGGGTTCGAATTTCAACTCAATCCGACTTGAAACGGGGACCCAGGGGGGGTAGTTTGACTCTAGTGGGACCCACACACTAGTTAGACATGGCCCACATGATATTAATTTTAGTCCACATGATATTAATTTTAGTTAGTAGTTAGACTAATTATTTATGGATAGGTTTAGTTTAATTAGAGACTTAAAACTAGACTAAATTGACCTCAACCTTTAACCCATTCCTAATTTAAATCAAATAGATTAGTGGAGGACATTTTGGACATTCAAATAGGGGATACCTCACCATTTTTGGGCAGCCACCTATGGGGGGGATAAGGAGTGAGTCACTCCTTCATTCATTTGTTTTCATCCACTTTCTCTCTCTGGTTCTTCCCCAAATTTATTTAGAGATGAACCTCCATTGATTTCATCTCCAAATCAACCCCTTCTTTCACCAAATCTTCTTCATTTCTCCTCTACTCCATGGTTAGAGGGTGCTAGCCAAGTTTGGGAGGATTCGGAGCTCGTTCGTGTCCTTTTAGAATCTCTACATGTCGATGTCGTGTCGGAAGAATTTTCCTTTGAATCTCTCTTTCGGAAGGTATAATCTCTCCTCTAATCCATCCCTACATGCATATAGAAGTATTTTGAACCCATAGGAATGACCCCCATGGTTGTATCTCCTTTTGTGTCCATTTCGTGTCCATTTGGAGGTCACAGGAGTGTCCTTTGTGTTGTTGTTGTGTCCATGTGGGAAAATCCCAAATTTGGACACACTATGTGTTGTTGTTATGTATGAATGAATTATTACATGTTTAATCTCATATTTTTGTATTGGAGATGTGTTCTATAGTGTCTCATATATATATATATATATATATATATATATATATATATATATATATATATATATATATATATATATATTAGTGTAGAGAGTGAGTTCTTGATATATTATGTTATATACTTGTGTTTCTTTTGTCTCAAACTACCTAAATTCGTCATAATATTTATCCACGTTTTTAGTAGCAATAGCAACTTAGAAATGTCATAACTTTTAGCTTAAAACTCCAATTTATCTTCCGTTTTTTTAAAAAGAAACGTATCGAAGTTGGATTTCCAAATATATATTTTAATAAGACAAATTCGTTCTGAAACTTTCTGTAAAATTATTTGAGTGTCAGCTGTACGAAAGACGAACGCGTTTCGGTGTTTTTGCGATTCCGGGAGCTTCCGGACACGAAAATGCGATCCGTTTAAAGTTTCGGAAAGCTAACACAAAGATCTATAACATACTTTAATCCTAGAATTTAATGAATGCCTAATTTGTACAGTATTGATTTTAAGTAGAAGATTACTATACGACATATGCATTTTGTATATCCTTGTATGTACAAATATGTATGTATGCATGTGTATATATATATATATATATATATATATATATATATATATATATATATATATGTGTGTATGTGTGTTAAGAGAATGTAATATAATATAGAGTATACATAAATGATATAATGTATGAAAGTATATAATGTATTCAAATATGTATATATAGGTGCATGAATGAATGAATGAATGAATGAATGAATGCAATGCAATGCATGAATGAATGGATGAAATACAAGCATGTGGGTAATGCAAGGTATTGAAACATGTATGCAAGTATCCATATGTAAGTAAGTAACGTAATCAACTATGAATGTATGCTATATATATGAATGCCAACATGATAGGAATGTGTGATGCCATATTAGCACTTAGCACCATGTTCATATGTTAAAACCCCTTTCTACATGTTGACAGTAACCCCAAGCATGAATACACGTAAAACCTACTTACTGTTATGAGTAAACACTTTGATATATAAATAAACCCTTTTGTTATGATTAACACCCACACACACACATGCTAAACCTATGCTTTACATGTTATTTCTTCTATGTGACACAATGAACCCTTGTTAAATGTTATCCTTCTAACATAGCCCCCTCACACTTGAACACATTGTACTGCTATGTACACATTGCCATATCCACATTCATGTATCACTCACTTCTTGTCTTTATGCACCTTGCTTGTAATAAAAATATATATGAATATATATAATACGTTTTTGATAACTTGTGTAGCTTTGTGATTTTGTGTGAGTGTTAGTCTAGGCTTGGTTAGGCCTAATGAGACTTGTTAGTCTAGGTTTAGACCTAGTACTGCCTAGTTAACCTAGTTTGACTAGTACGGTTGACCAGAGTTGACCAAGAGTTGACTTTGACCTAGAATGACCTAGAATCATGTAGAATGCATAGTAGAGCTTTATTTTACCATTTTGGACTTGTTGTGACTTGTGCTGTTCTAAATAGGAGCCAGACACCTCTCCTCGGACATTACATTTCCTTTGGACATTCAGATAGCAGGCGAGTACATTCTCTGATTATTTCATATCCTGCTTAGAATTATTTTTCTGCTTTAAATTACTTTACTTGATACTGTCACGTTGGTCACACGAATTGGTACTATATGGATCCCTTCTTGAGATATTATCCCTTCAGGGAGCATCGGGTACTTCATGTTCTGTGCGTTTCACTTACGTGGCTGTTTGTCATTGATTGTAAAAGTACAGAACAGTTTTATGGGAGGACTGAACTTAGACTCACAATACAAACTCGCTTGTACAAAGAAAGCTTAGGGACAAAAACCTAGGTACAGCAGTCTAAGTACAATTGTTTATTTTAGATTCTGGGGGGTGATGGTAGAGGCTCGGAAAGGCGACGGCAGCCCTGTCTTACTCCTTGGACGATCGGTATGCGGCCTTAGCTCCTTGTGAGAAGATAGTTGGCGTTGGTGAAGAAATGCTCTTCTTGCTCTCCTCCTGTTGCTCTTCTGGCTTCTCTCTCTCTGTGTATTTTCTTTTCGACTATTGGGGAGTCTCTCTGTATATGTGTGTTTCTCTCTGATCTTGTCTTCTTTTTTTTACAAGGGAATGGCACCTTGCTATTTATAATAGTGGGATGTGATTATTAGGGTTGCCAATGATTAGCTCTTGGAGATGGCGGCGGCCCATAGATTGGTCAATCCAGGCCGTTCAGTTTTGATTGTGACGAATCCGAGCCATCGAGTGTAGATTACACCAAATCCCATTAGCAATTAATACTGATTGGAATAAATCTTCCTCATAATGATCTTCTGATGTCTGCGAATAAATTAAATTTATTCTCCTGCCATGTGTCCCAGATTATTGGGATTTGACCCAATCTTTGATGGCAGTAAATCTGAGAAATTAATCGGCCTAGGACACGTGTCCTAGGAGCCACTGGGGGATCTGAACCATATGATGAGTGAGCCGCATATGACTTTGGGCCGCATAGGGTTAAGGCCACGTGTCAGGGCTGTCTGGGTAGTGGCCCTCCCTTGAGCCTTTGAACCACAGGGAGGTAATCATTGTGAGCCGCATAGGGATACATCCACCTGAGCCGCATGGAGATGATCCTCTTGAACCGTATGAGAAGTTTTTACTTGAGCCGTATGAGGCTTCCTCGGCATGAGCCGTATAGGACGGATTCACTCTGAACCGTATGAGAAGTCTTTGCTTGAGCCGCATGAGGCTTTCTCGGCCTGAGCCGCATAGGACGGATTCATTCTGAACCGCATAAGTAGTTCTTTGCTCGAGCCGCATGAGGCTTTCTCGGCCTGAGCCGCATAGGACGGATTCACTCTGAACCGTATGAGAGGTGCTTTGCTCGAGCCGCATGAGATTTTCTCGGCCTGAACCGCATAGGACGGATTCATTCTGAACCGCATAAGTAGTTCTTTGCTCGAGCCGCATGAGGCTTTCTCGGCCTGAGCTGCATAGGACGGATTTACTCTGAACCGCATGAGAAGTGCTTTGCTCGAGCCGCATGAGGCTTTCTCGGCCTGAACCGCATAGGACGGATTCACTCTGAACCGCATGAGAAGTGAGCCGCATACGAACGCCCACGTGGCAAGGCCATGTGGCATTTTTTTATGGCTCTTGGGGGATCTGTGTCAGAGATCTCTTTTCTCTCCCCTAGAGATTTGTCATTATGACAGAGTCATAATTACTTTTTTCTGTGTCAGGGCTGTCACTTTTTCAGAGTTGTCAGCCGTCAAGCAATTAATACGAGAGGGAAGAGGAGAGGGCTGTCCTGCCACGTGTCTTTCTGAGCCGTATGGGATATCTTGGACCGCATAGCCCCTTATACCGCTTGACTCTCCGAGCCGCATGGGCTTTCTGAGCCGCATGGGGTTCTTCGGCCGCATGAGTCATTTTCTTTAGTATTTTCCATGCTTCTACAAGACCCCCTTCAATGTTTTTAATTTGCAAAATTGAAATACTTTGAATAAGAAGCATGGCTGTGTTCTTCTAGCCGCATATGAAACCCTGACCGCAGAGAGATCTTGGCCGCATAGGTTGCTCAGCCGCGTAGATGGTTCAGCCGCAGGGGACTGTTCAGCCGTATAGCTTCTCGCCACGTGTGCGGGTCTTTAATTACCTCAAATTCGTTTCAGCACCATCTTTGTAGGGGAATCCCAAGGGTCAGCTCATTAAATCTTTCGGATTTGATGTCTTGGGTGAATCTTGGAGACGAAACCCAAGGAGTCGGTTTCGTTCTTCATGAGTCGGTCATTGGCCCACGTGTCCTCCTTCTTCCGTCTTCCTATAAATAGGAGGAGTTTTGAAGAGAGAGAAGGCTTCTTTATTTTCTTTCTTCTTCCTCAGACCTTCCCTATCTCGATTGCCCTTCATCTCTTCGTTAATTAATGGCTCCCAAGAAGACCGTGGCAGCAAAGGGCAAGAAGGCGGCCTCCACTTCCGCCTCGGCTGCGGCTGATACTCCGCAGGTCGTCGTACCTGATGTTCATCCTGACGTTCGCCCTCCCATTACTGGTAAGGACAATGTATGAGTTAAAGAACCCCAACTGCCATGGCTACGTCGCATATTTTATGCACGAGCCTTTGTAAATCGCATGTTCGCCCTACGGCTGAGCTGCGAGCCGCATAAGAAAACTGTCGTGTCTGTATGTGCGTCTTGTCGGCAAAGCCGCATAAGTGACGCTAAACCGCATAGACTTTTATTGTACGGAGCCGCATAAGCGTTCTTCTGGGCTTGAGCCGCATAAGGCTTTTTGGAGCCGCATAAGACTTAGGAGAGCTTCATGGGGCCACATGGATGTTTTCTTGAGCCGCCTAGGGTTTGAAAGCACCTAATCAGCTCTTTTTATCCATCCGTTTAACTTACTTTTCTCTGTCTGTTCTTCAGTGAGTCTGCCGGTTAACGCTGCTGGAGAACTCTTGGTGGGTAGAGCTCAAGCTGCTCTCGGCTATAGGTATGGCCATATTGTTCAGCATATGACGGACCAGTTTCCGAGCGATGAGCCTATGGCTAGATTGAATGCCATCAAGAATCAGTCTTTCCATTTCCTTAATGCTATGATGAACTCCGGGAAATTTGAAGGGGAGTATTTGAAGCCTGCATTCTTTTTTGGAGACACCTTGACCGTAGAGAACGATCATGTTCTGGAGGTGTCGGAGGATTGGAGTTTTGTTTCTAACGGAATGGCGATCCGCATCCCCCAGATGGAGCGACACTTCCCATTATCTTGGTTCAATATGCTCCCGTTGGACCGGAAGATGGGAGAGACTTTAACCCCTACCAGAAGTGGGATGTTTGTGGGGAACATCCATTATAATAACAATCTGAAGTCCGTGACTGCCGACAAAGTGCATACTAGTTGTTCTGTGATGGGGTTGGTCCCAGGTTCTTTTCTGAATGTGGCGGGCCCTAACTTCACATTCTCTACTGCCGATACTTTTATAAATCAGCTTGCTCGAAAAGGCTCCTATCCCGTTGGTCGATTGACGTTTCCTGGTTGGGTACACAATATTCCCTCGTGGATCAATTTGTCTACTTGGATCTTGCAGAAGTATGAGGTCTTTTTGTGCGAGATTGGCCTTTACCACGCTATCCGAGGTACCAGTCATGGCTTGTCCATAAACAAGAAGCTGTTCATGTCTCTGCTGGAAATGTATAATTGCCGTACGGGGATCTTTTACACACCTGTAGGGGAGATGGGACTCGCGCTCCATGAGATGCACGCGGTCTCCAAGCTTCCTTGGGGGGACGAAGCGTTTGAAGCGTATACTCCCACTAATGAGGAACTCGAGGATTTGGAACGACGGTATCCTGGCTTCGTGGCTCTTTACCAGGAGATATTGTGCCATTATAACACATGCCTTCAAATAACCCGAAAGGCTGGTAACTCAGAAGGGAATGATCCCTATACCAAGGATTGGGTGCACTATCTCTTCCCGGCAGATGCCTCAGGTCGAGTCACCTCTCGTCGCCCTCGATCTCGGAAACCGGTTAAGGACTTGGTGTTGTCGGCTAAGAGAGTGGCCATTACCAGTGACGGATTAGGAAGCAAGACTGACACTTTCGGTTACTTTTACCAGGATACTCAAGAGCTATCCGAGAAAGCGCTTCTGGCAGGATTTTTGATGATCTGGCTACGAAATTGTGTAGTCTCGGGAGGAGCCGGTTCTATTGAGAGAATTAGTCGTAACTTCATCCTTCCGGCTGTAAAGTTAGTTTTACGAATCAGGCTAGCTCTCCTCCCGGCCATGGTGTGCAGCATACACCGTGGCCTTTGTACCTTCACATCCAAAGTCATTGCTCATGACGTAACCAAGGATTTTGAATGAACTGAGTTGCCCCATCACTATTTGATATGGTGGCTGTTGATACATTACCCGTCTTTGATGAGGCCGGGCTCTGAAGACGGTATGACTGATGATGACGCATTTATCTTCCGCTATCGTGACGAGCCTTGGGAATGTGAAACCATGCGGGCTTGCCGAATGGCATTGGCGAGGGCAGATAAGTATCATATTTTCGTATCCGTCCCTCGCCTTACTGCCAGGGACATAGAGGCTGTAAATATTGACGGTATCGCGCCCCCTCAGCTTCTGGATGGCCAGATGCTCCTATGGCTGCGTAACATTCGTCCCACACATCTGGTGTATCGTAATCGCAATACTGTCTTTCTGGAGCCTTATCTGCCTAGCAGGTTTGCCCGGCAGTTTGGATACAGCCAACTTTGTCGGGACAGCCCTAGTTCTTGTCTGGGTCATGAAGACAGCCTTCTTGATGGTATCAGAGCTTGGCAATATTATGATTCGTTCCATACTCGTACCATTTTCTCGGTCCCTGCTATTAAGGAGTCAGTGGAGATCTTGTATATGGCGGCTTTGTATCATGTCAAGGCGAACAAACCCCCGGTCGGTTTTAACCCAGGTACCAGTTTTATTGTTGGTACCGGTCTGGAGGAAGGCTCTCAAGGGGCCAAGAAAAGAAAGACTAGAGCCGAGGTACCAGATTTGGACTCCGCTGCTGAGGGTGACGAAGGCAACGAGCATGATAAAGATGACTCTATCCTTCTAGTGGCCGATGCAGAGGTGGGTCAACCGCCTGTTTCGTCAGATGAGACGTTGGGGGATCAGTCCCTCGTTGCGCCTGGTCCTACTCCGAAACATAGCAGGCTAGTTTCTTCTGTTGGCAGTATTTTTCGATCCCGGAACTGGTTGCGACTAGGCATCGCCCGCTCGCCATAAGAGAAAGTGGAGAAGAAGTTAACCCTGCGTCAGAGGTAACAAAACTGTTCTCGATTCATTCTTCCTTCTTTCCTTCGAGCTTCAATTCTAATCGTCTTCATTCTCTCTTTTAGGTGTCAGGAGAAGAAGAAGAGCTTCAAGATGTCGAGGCGGTGACCCAGGATGACGGGGACTCCCGCAAGCCTGTTCCTTTTCAAGATGAGGCAGATCAATCTGTATCCCCCTTCAAGGTGATGGGGACAGAGGACGTGACTGGGTTTAACTCGGGGATCGTGGGTGAGGGGACCACGCCAGTTGTGGATGAGCTGCAGCCTTCATGCCCCTCCCCTGGTGAGATTAGCCGAATCTTGACATGTGAGGAAGCCTATCTGCTCTATCATCACGTCCTTCGGGTTACGTCGATTGATTGTTATCCTGGACATACAGGTCTTACCCCTCCGGTGCCGAGGACGGACGTTGTTGGGACCACCCCAACCGAAGGGGCATTGGTGGAGAAGGGTGTACCTTCTTACCGTCTGACTTGTCTTGATGGGCCTTCTGGGGGCTCGAGTTTAGCGGGCCAGTCATCGGGGCAGTCAGGGCAGGGAACGATGGTCCTTGTGTCATCCTCTGCTCCGGTGGCTCCGAGAATCGACCTTTCTGCCCTACCAAGTATCCAAACTTTTCGGGCGACGGAAGATGAGTTGGCCGCTATTCATGCATCGTTCTACTCGGACTCCGTTCCTCCGGTGGCGAGCTCTAGCGTTACTCCTTCGACGTTGCCGTCCCTACTTCCCCTGACGCCATCCTCTGCTGAAGTTCTGGACGACGCGTTACAGGACATGGTTGCCAGTTTTTATCGTCATTTGAGTAGGGGAATCGAGGCTGCTGTGGAAAGGGGAACCTCCTTCACCTTGGCCCGCCAATGCGCCCAGGGTCAAGTAAATATCCTTAGGGATCTTCCTGGTGATGCAGGGGTGGCTTCGCTTCTGGAGACGAAATTGTTGGAGGCTGATCAGCTGGTGGCCGAGCTTCGAGTATTTCGGCAGGCTGATCTATCTGCTGTTATAAACGAGGAGCGGGATTCTCTTATCGCTGTTATAGAGAGGACTAGAGCTGCTCGGGATAGGACCAGACCGACCATACTGAAGGATCTCAGCGACTTATCTGGCCGGTATGATCAATTGAGTTACGCGAATGAAAATGTCACGGCTCGGGAGGAATCTGTTTCTCGTGATATTACTGAGACGCGGGAGCAGATCCTTGCGCTTCAGAAGAAGTTGACTTTCTTGGAGTCTGAACTCGAGACTACCCGCAATGACAGGGGACTAATTGTTCAGGAGGCTGACAGGGTTACTCAAGCTTCGACTGACCTGGAGACTGCCTTGAAGAAATTGGAAGATGACTGTCAGGCGTTCTTGGGCTTGGACAATGAGGAGCATTTACTCCAGGAGGCCGAGCGTCGCGCTCGGCAACGGATTGAACGGGGGACTACCTCAGTAAGAAACCGCCTCCTAGAATTGAGTAATGCCGAAATGTAGTCGGCTTTTTCTTCTTGTTTTGTTTCTGTTTTCTTTCTTTCTGAAGGGGACATAATCCCGAAATATGTAATGCTTTTTCTTTCTTCAAATAAAGAGTACTTTCAATTCTACCCTTCATTTGTATTGCTTGCTGTGCCTGTGATATTGTGATGATGTTTTCCCCTGCATAGGGGATATATTTGTGGACCTGTTACCCATGGCGTACCTTGGTTTTAGGTAGAGGTAACAAGTTTTGGTCAGGGTAGCTGAAGCAGCCATAGCGAAGTGGTCATGGGTGCTCTTGGTATTGAGAAAAGGAATGCCGTAGAGCAGCTGGGCTCCTGGGGCCTGATGAGGTGATAGGTTTGTGCTGAGAAATTTAGCTGAAGATATTTGTGGGCCTATTATCCTTGGCGTACCCTGGTTTAGGATACGGATAATAGGATGAAGGGGAACCGACATACTTGCTCAGAGGTAACGAGGACATGGCAAGTAGGAAGGTTTTTTTTTTAAACGTAGAGTCTTCCTACTCAGAGGTAATAAGAACATGGCAGGAGTGAACTCGACGGAGGATATTGATGGTCAACAGAGGACATTTGTGGTCAACAGAGGACATTTGTGGTCAACAGAGGACATTTGTGGTCAACAGAGGATATTTGTGGACCTATTACCCTTGGCGTACTCCGGTTGTGGGTACAGATAATAGGTCGAAAGGGGATCATCATACTTACTCAGAGGTAATGAGGACATGGCAAGTATGAAGGTTTCTTCGACGGAGCCTTCCCATTCAGAGGTAATGAGGACATGACAGGAGTGGGCTCAATGAAGGAGGGCACATAGAACGACTCAGAGGTAATGAGGACATGGAAGTTCTATGTAGGGGGTGATTTGTTTTTGGCGGAAGTGGAACGGCTCAGAGGTAATGAGGACATGGCCGTTTTGGAAATTTGTGGATCGATTACCCTTTTTTTGTGCACTGGAAGTACGGGTATTAGATCATGAGGGAGGATCTCCTTCAAGAAGAAAGTTCAGAGGTATGATAATACATGACTTGCTACCTGAAAGAGTGACCGAAATATGAGTTCAGAGGTACCAGAGGGTACATGACTCGAGAATATGAAGAATGGTGAGCGTGAGTTCAGCGGTACCAGCGGGTACATGACTCAAAAATCAGACAAACTATGAGGGTGAGTTCAGTGGTATCAGCGGATACATGACTCAAAAATCTAGAAATTTATGGCGCAAGTTCAGTGGTACCAGCGGGTACGTGACTCAATAATCTGGGATGTTGTTTAGATATAATATTTGTAATGCCTGTGGTACGTATTACATATTCTTGGAATACGTGTACGTATTTATTCTTGTATTGCATGATTCCTTGTTTAGTTTTCTTCATGGCTTGGTTTGGTTTATTCTTGGCCCGGGTTGGCTTGGTTCGGTTGGGATTGTTTTGGTTCATCATGAACCATGGATAAACCCCCCTACCTACCACCACCTTTGATATTTATTGCCATTTCTTCTTTCTCTCTCTTCATTACTCATCTTCTTCTTCCCCATTACTTCCTTACCTACCAAAGAGAGGAAGAGAGAGGTCTAGGCAAGTGCACCTTGCCACCACTTGAGAACTACTTTTTATTTGTCTATTAGCTAGATTAGGCCATGGGGATCAACATCAGAACTTGACATTTTATGATTTGGAGTCTCCATTGTTCTAGATCTAAGTTTCTTCTATTTTTGGTTTTGCATGGTTTTGATCTATTTAAGTTGTATTTTTATGGGTTTTGATGTTCTTATGTTGGAGAGAATTGAATTTCACCCAAGATAGAACTTTGTAAAGTTGGATTTGGACTTATTTTGACCAAGTTATGGACTTTTGAAGCTTTGGGTTCAACCCATGGAGTTCTTGCTGTTTGGAGAAGACAGTGAGCAGTGCACGAGCTTTTTAGCTTGAGCCACTGAGTTGCGTGCGCTCTTTAGCGCAGCGCAGTCCCCATACGCTGCCTTTTGGGAGCGTATGTCTCGCATACGCTCGCTTGCTTGACAAGGAGTCGTATGGAGTCCATACGCTGTCTTTTGGGAGCGTATGTCTCGCATACGCTCGCTTGCTTGACAAGGAGTCGTACGGAGTCCATACGCTGCCTTTTGGGAGCGTATGTCTCGCATACGCTCGCTTGCTTGACAAGGAGTCGTATGGAGTCCATACGCTGCCTTTTGGAAGCGTATGACTTGCATACGCCTGACCTGAGCGTAGCTTGCACTGAGCGTATGACCTGAGCGTATGGCCTTTGGCTGACTTGGTCTCATGTCAGCGTGTCAGATTTGGTTTTATTTTCCCTAAGCTTGGCTCTTCTATAGCCCTGTATATTGATATTTTATTAGATATTTTACGCCCATTTTATATCCTTACGCCTTTTGTCATGAACTTGATAATCACGAATTTACTTGATATGTTTGGAATTGATAACTGAGCATGACGTGATAGTGACCCATAGTGGTGCACTCCTGACATAATAACCTGATATGACCTGATAGTGGCCGTCGTGGCGCACTCCTGACTAGTACACTTGGCATGATAACCTGACATAATTTTCTTGATAGCTGTTGCGACGGCTGCTTGACATGACATGACCTGTATAATTAATCTGGACACCGTGGACGATTGTGTTTGTATAAATAAACTAGTCCTGTCTTGCATCATGTCTAGGATGGGACTCCTGAGTACCACGGTCAGGAGTACCTACTAAAATGGACTAAGGTTAATAACTAGATTAATACTTTAGTCATGACGAGATTTCCCAGCTACAGGCAATCTTGTTACCTGGGCACGCCTTGGGATCTGTAGCCTGCCGTCGAGTAGGGCACATTTCCAGCACACTGTCATGTGTTGCACCCTTCAAGCTACCTAAAGGTACATTCGTTTCCTGGACGATGTTCCCACCTGAATTCAACTCTAATCTTTTAACCCGGGTAACCTGGATGGTCTGCAGGGCTTGTGGCTGTGGAATAATCTCACTGCATCTTGTTAGTAATTAGGCTTGTCACAACCCTAGTTAGTTAAAGTATCAATCCGTAATTCTTGCTTGGCCGTGAAGTGATTGGATGGAGTCTAACCAGTCTAGTCTTGCCCTGATCCTGTTCCAGACTATTGAATGACCAGAATGCTTGTATTTATTTTACCGATAAATGGTGAGAATTCTAAGTTCTGTTCAGACGAAGGGTTACAACCCCGGTCCTTGTTTGGTTTACGGGTTGTAACCTGGTTATCTGAATAGTTCCATGGTTATTTCGTCGTATATCATCTTGGTGTATTTTCTTTATTTCCAGTTCTTACTTTTATTTATATCTTGTGCTGATTGCTGGTTTTAGTTCTTAAGTGAAGCTTCCTTTGTGGCACTTGCTCTTTCTGGGATCTGACCCAGCTGGTTTTGTGTGGCCAGATTTCGGAGCAGCTCCAGAGGATCTACCGACCTTCCAGCCAGATGGTGGCCACTAGACGGAACCCTGGCAACGAGTAGGTTATTTTTGGCTCTCCCACTCTATTGTAAAAATATTCTTTTGAGGCGTTTAGCCGACGAGCACCTGTTTAGCTCGGTTGTACTTACTTACTGTCTGTCTACGGGCTGTAACATGATTAACAGATCCTAGGGTTGATCATGTATGACTAAACTCTTGCTAGTCCTGACATTTTGTAACGACTAGCTTCATGATCAACTGAATATGTAATGTTTGGGACGCCTTACTATTGTATATTTAATGATCATACATCTTGGGACTTTTACTTACTTGCTTGTGATTGAGACACTAGGCTTGTTCATGACCTTAAGAGACTGTTAGCTTGTAGATAAACCCTCATGTATCTAGACAGTCGTGACCGTATAGCGAGATAGATTCCATTTCATATACGTAGCTGGCTATGCCTGCCACCGCTCTCCAGTATTCTGGTTCTGGGGCGTGACATGGTTTAAGTGGTGGCCCATGCAGGTCTTGTAAATCAAGATATGTGAGGGTTTACCGAATAGATGTCTCAATCAGTATTCGTCCTTGATCTCTGCTCGTATCTTCTGAATCCCTGGATTCTTGTCCTGATCATATGCTTGTATCGTTGATCTGTCCTGGTCCTTCCTTATTGTTCCCTATGTCGTCTTCTTCAGCGGCATTATTCGTGGTCCTACCGACCAGCAATATGGAGCACCTCCTGCGGACCAGCAGCAACCTGGAGATCAAGCCCAGCATTCCGAAGTATCCTCCAGAGTCGTGCCTTCTGGCGGAGAGCCACCAGTCCAGCCAGTTCAACCTGTAGAACATGATGACGACACTTTGGTAGGACTCATCAGGACCTTGATAGCTTCCCAAGACCGGCGTGGAGATGCCTTGCACCAGACAGTGACGGATGCTTTGACCCGGGGTGGTCATCAGGGTAACAGCGCGGCCAACAGCTTCAAGCGCTTGAACCCTCCATTCTTCGACGGTAGTGAAGATGCTATCGCGGTAGATGCATGGCTTCAGGACGCAGAGGTGATTCTAGAAGCAGCCAGGACCCCAGAGAACAAGAAGGTGGCCGTTGTGCGCCTACAATTGTTAGATCTTGCCCGCAGCTGGTGGGCAGCGCAGGCCGTTGGATTAGCAGCACCCATTGCTTGGGCAGTATTTCGGGAGAGATTCCAGACCAAGTATTTCGATGCCGTGGCTCGGTATGATCTGCAGACGAGGTTTACCAATCTGAAGCAAGGAGGCAGAACGGTCGACGGATATGCGGCCTAGTTTTCCAGACTCAGTCGGTTTGCTTCCACCTTGGTGGCAACCGAGTATGATAGAGCCCAGCGGTTCCAGCAGGGACTTCATCTGGAGATCTTGTTGGCAGTGGAGGAATTTGAGCATCAGACTTTTGATGCAGTCTTGAGAGCAGCTAGGAGGCATGAGTATACCTCCCAGAGAATAGTGGACAGGGCCGGGGGTCGGAAAAGATCTCACGGCCAGATGAATCAGTCTTCAGCACCAGCCCCGGCAGCCAGGGCCTTGACTATTGGAGCTCCGAGGCGAACGGCCTCAGTGACGTCGGTTCAGCATTCAACTCCGACGCACCCTCAGCAGCAGAAGCAGAAGCAATCTTCCGCAGTGGGTTGTTCTCGTTGTGGGAAGCCAGGCCATGTGGTGGCAGAATGTTGCAGGGCACAGGGATTGTGTCTGGCTTGTGGAGCACCAGACCATAGGGTTGGATCCTGCCCGAATAGGGGTGGTTCATCATCGTCCAACCTTTCTAGCTCTTCGGTGAGAGGACCAGCTCCGGTCCAGCAGTAGCAGTATCCATTGCGGAGGCCCATGCCGCCTCAGACCCAAGTGTTCCAGCAGTAGAACCCCCAGCAGTATGCACAAGTCCAAGCCCAGAGTCAGAGCAGACAGCGAGGATTTCAGCAGAGGGGACCAGCACCCCGAGGGCACGGTCAGGCTATGGTGATGACCGTGGAGGAAGGATTGGCACCAGGAGAGGTAGTGGCAGGTACTATTCTAGTCAACTCCTTTCCAGCTTCAGCTTTATTTGATTCTGGTGCATCGTATTCATTTATGTCTGCACGATTCACGACACGGGTAGGATTGGAGCCCGAGTCATTATCAGTAAGGCTTAATATACTTACTGGTAACTGACTTGTGGGAGTGATAGAGTATTTTCCTCGTGTCGGATCGTAGTTAGCGGTAGGGAGTTCCCCGCTAGATTGATAGAGTTCCCAATGGTCGATTATGATGTGGTCCTAGGGATGGATTGGTTGAGGAACCAGTATGCTAGAATAGACTGCCATATTGGTAGGGTTATTTTTAGCATTCCAGGAGAGCCGGAGTTTTCTTTCTCTCGAGGTGAGGTTGAGCCTTCTCCTCCAGTATTGCGGATGGCAGTAGCAGCAGTTCAGTTGCCCAGGATAGTCGAGGAGTTTCCAGATATTTTCCCAGAAGAACTTCCAGGTATGCCTCCGGAGCGGGAGATCGAGTTCACTATAGACTTGATTCCCGGGACAGCCCCAGTGTCAGAGAGAGTCTACAGGATGGCGCCGTCAGAGTTGGAGATATTGTACAAGATGATTGAAGAGCTTAGAACCAAGGGATTCATTCGTGCTAGTGGATCGCCTTGGGGAGCCCCGATGCTTCTTGTGAAAAAGAAGGATGGTACGTCCAGGTTATGTGTTGATTATCGTACCTTGAACTCAGTGACAATCAAGAACAGATACCCTCTTTCGAGGATAGATGACTTGTTTGATCAACTCAAAGGGGCTTCAGTATTCTCCAAGATTGATTTGCGCTCAGGTTATCATCAGATCAGAGTCAGAGAGCAGTACATCCCGAAGACAGCTTTTAGATGGAGATATGGGCATTAGGAATTCCTTGTTATGCCTTTTGGAGCAACCAATGCGCCGGCAGTATTCATGGACCTCATGAATCGCATCTTCATGCCTTACTTGGATCAGTTTGTGATTGTGTTCTTGGATGACATTCTGGTCTACAGCAAGAATGAGGCGGAGCATGAGCAGCATCTCCGTATAGTTCTTCAGATCCTCAGGGAGCACCAGTTATATGCCAAGTTCAGTGAATGCGAGTTCTGGCTCGATCGCATTTCGTACTTGGGCCATATGATCACTCGAGGAAGAGTAGAAGTGGATCCCCAAAAGATTGTGGCTATTGAGTCATGGCCAGTGCCCAGCACAGTTGCAGAGGTTCGTAGTTTTCTTGGATTGGCCGGCTATTACCGGCGATTTGTTCCAGACTTTGCTCGGATATCAGCACCAATGACCCAGTTGACCCGCAAGGATGCGCAGTTTGCTTGGACAGCAGAGTGTCAGAGTTCTTTTGAGCAGTTGAAGCGAGGCCTGATAACAGCTTCTATTCTCACGCTTCCAGATAGGACCGGAGGATTCTCAGTGTACTGTGATGCTTCAGGCAGAGGTTTAGGATGTGTTCTGATGCAGTATGGGAAGGTAATAGCTTATGCGTCATGACAACTTCGTGATCATGAGAGGAATTACCCAACCCATGACTTGGAGCTGGCAGCAGTGGTGTTTGCACTTAAGTTGTGGAGGCACTACTTGTATGGAGACAGGGTGAAGATTTTCACCGACCACAAGAGCCTGAAGTATGTTTTCACCCAGAAGGATCTTAATATGCGTTAGAGAAGGTGGCTGGAGCTTCTTGTGGATTATGATGTCAACCTGTAGTATCATCCTGGGAAGGCCAATGTCGTAGCAGATGCATTGAGCAGGAGAGCCGGAGCTTATTTTCTAACAGCGCAACCAGAGCTGTTAGCAGATCTTCAGAAGATGGGTATAGAAGTTGTTCTCCCTTCCAGTGTGGCATTGATGGCTATCATGCAAGTTCAGTCCACTATAGTCGAGAGGATCCGGATGGCGCAGTCGGCAGATTCCAAACTTCAGCGACTCAGAGCAGAATGCGAGACAGGACGAAGACCAGAGTTATGCATTCATGAGGATGGTACACTTCGACATGGTAAGCGTCTTTGTGTACCCAGCGGAGATATCCGGCAGGAGATCATGTCAGAAGCGTACAGTTCGCAGTATTCCATCCATCCCGGCAGTACGAAGATGTACCGTAATATCCGACAGCATTTCTGGTGGAATGGCATAAAGCGGGAGATAGCTCGGTTTGTCTCTCGGTGTTTGGTTTGCCAACAAGTTAAGGCTGAACATCAGAGGCCAGCAGGACTTCTTCAACCCTTACCGATTCTAAAATGGAAGTGGGAGCATGTGACCATGGATTTTGTGACTGGACTACCTAGATCCCCAGCTGGTAGAGATGCTATCTGGGTTATAGTTGACAGACTCACGAAAGTGGCTCACTTTCTTCTATTCAGAGTTGGTCAGTCGACAGCTCAGTTAGCAGAGATGTACCTCAGGCAGATTGTCAGATTGCACGGTGTGCCAGTCAGTATCACCTCGGACCGAGATTCAAGATTTATGTCACACTTTTGGCATAGCTTGCAGAAGAGTTTGGGAACTCATCTCCAGTTCAGTTCAGCATACCACCCGCAGACAGATGGCCAGTCGGAGCGCACGATCCAGACTCTTGAAGACATGTTGCGGTCTTGCACACTTGACTTCGGTGGTTCATGGGAAGATCACTTGCACCTGGTAGAATTTCTGTACAACAACAGTTTCCAGGCCAGTATCCAGATGGCACCGTTCGAGGCACTGTATGGTAGGAAGTGCAGATCCCCGCTAGCCTGGGATGATGTTGGGGAGAGACAGATGCTCGGTCCAGAAATGATTGCCCAAACAGTTGAAGTGGTCATGCGAGTCAGAGATCATCTTCGAGTTGCCCAAGATCGCCAGCGCCATTGGGCCGATTCTCATCGGCGCCCTCTCGAGTTTTCGGTCGGCGATCATGTATTCCTGAGGGTCATTCGTTTCGGCGTACGGGGCAAGCTTAGTCCTAGGTATATAGGACCGTTTGACATTCTGGAGCGAGTAGAAGATGTGTCCTATCGTCTCGCACTTTCGCCGTCGCTAAGCGAGGTGCATGACGTATTCCATGTATCCCAATTACGACGGTATATTCCGGACCCGAGCCACATCCTGGATCATTCGGAATTGGTTGTTGGTACCAACCTTTCGTATGAGGAGAGGCCCGTGTCTATATTGGATCGAAGAGAGAAGATCCTCAAGAACAAGACTATCAAGTTAGTCCGAGTTGCTTGGGGTCATCACTCTTTGGGAGAGTCAACGTGGGAGCGTGAGGATGATATCCGATCACGATATCCCGACTTGTTTGACTCGTGAGGTATAATGTCTTTCTTATGCCTCATGCCTTCGATTCCTTGCTTGAATGAATGATTGTCTGCCTAGTTATAGCTTGCATATGATTAATGTAGCTTGTCATTGCTCCTCTAGCCTCTTGATTAAATTCCGAGGACGGAATTCTTTTAAGGTGGGTAGAGTTGTAATGCCTGTGGTTCGTATTACGTATTCTTAGAATACGTGTACATATTTATTCTTGTATTGCATGATTCCTTGTTTAGTTTTCTTCATGGCTTGGTTTGGTTTATTCTTGGCCCGGGTTGGCTTGGTTCGGTTGGGATTGTTTTGGTTCATCATGAACCATGGATAAACCCCCCTACCTACCACCACCTTTGATATTTATTGTCATTTCTTCTTTCTCTCTCTTTATTACTCATCTTCTTCTTCCCCATTACTTCCTTACCTACCAAAGAGAGGGAGAGAGAGGTCTAGGCAAGTGCACCTTGCCACCACTTGAGAACTACTTTTTATTTGTCCATTAGCTAGATTAGGCCATGGTGATCAACATCAGAACTTGACATTTTATGATTTGGAGTCTCCATTGTTCTAGATCTAAGTTTCTTCTATTTTTGGTTTTGCATGGTTTTGATCTATTTAAGTTGTATTTTTATGGGTTTTGATGTTCTTATGTTGGAGAGAATTGAATTTCACCCAAGATAGAACTTTGCAAAGTTGGATTTGGACTTATTTTGACCAAGTTATGGACTTTTGAAGCTTTGGGTTCAACCCATGGAGTTCTTGCTGTTTGGAGAAGACAGTGAGCAGTGCACGAGCTTTTTAGCTTGAGCCACTGAGTTGCATGCGCTCATTAGCGCAGCACAGTCCCCATATGCTGCCTTTTGGGAGCGTATGTCTCGCATACGCTCGCTTGCTTGACAAGGAGTCGTATGGAGTCCATACGCTGTCTTTTGGGAGCGTATATCTCGCATACGCTCGCTTGCTTGACAAGGAGTCGTACGGAGTCCATACGCTGCCACATACGCTCGCTTGCTTGACAAAGAGTCGTATGGAGTCCATACGCTGCCTTTTGGAAGCGTATGACTTGCATACGCCTGACCTGAGCGTAGCTTGCACTGAGCATGACGTGATAGTGATCCGTAGTGGTGCACTCCTGACATAATAACCTGATATGACCTGATAGTGGCCGTCGTGGCGCACTCCTGACTAGTACACTTGGCATGATAACCTGACATAATTTTCTTGATAGCTGTTGCGACGGCTGCTTGACATGACATGACCTGTATAATTAATCTGGACACCGTGGGCGATTGTGTTTGTATAAATAAACTAGTCCTGTCTTGCATCATGTCTAGGATGGGACTCCTGAGTACCACGGTCAGGAGTACCTACTAAAATGGACTAAGGTTAATAACTAGATTAATACTTTAGTCATGACGAGATTTCCCAGCTACAGGCAATCCCGTTACCTGGGCACGCCTTGGGATCTGTAGCCTGCCGTCGAGTAGGGCACATTTCCAGCACACTGTCATGTGTTGCACCCTTCAAGCTACCTAAAGGTACATTCGTTTCCTGGATGATGTACCCACCTGAATTCAACTCTAATCTTTTAACCCGGGTAACCTGGATGGTCTGCAGGGCTTGTGGCTGTAGAATAATCTCACTGCATCTTGTTAGTAATTAGGCTTGTGACAACCCTAGTTAGTTAAAGTATCAATCCGTAATTCTTGCTTGGCCGTGAAGTGATTGGATGGAGTCTAACCAGTCTAGTCTTGCCCTGATCCTGTTCCAGACTATTGAATGACCAGAATGCTTGTATTTATTTTACCGATAAATGGTGAGAATTCTAAGTTCTGTTCAGACGAAGGGTTAGAACCCCGGTCCTTGTTTGGTTTATGGGTTGTAACCTGGTTATCTGAATAGTTCTATGGTTATTTCGTCGTATATCATCTTGGTGTATTTTCTTTATTTCCAGTTCTTACTTTTATTTATATCTTGTGCTGATTGCTGGTTTTAGTTCTTAAGTGAAGCTTCCTTTGTGGCACTTGCTCTTTCTGGGATCTGACCCAGCTGGTTTTGTGTGGCCAGATTTCGGAGCAGCTCCAGAGGATCTACCGACCTTCTAGCCAGATGGTGGCCACTAGACGGAACCCTGGCAACGAGTGGGTTATTTTTGGCTCTCCCACTCTATTGTAAAAATATTCTTTTGAGGCGTTTAGCCGACGAGCACCTGTTTAGCTCGGTTACACTTACTTACTGTCTGCCTACAGGCTGTAACATGATTAACAGATCCTAGGGTTGATCATGTATGACTAAACTCTTGCTAGTCCTGACATTTTGTAACGACTAGCTTCATGATCAACTGAATATGTAATGTTTGGGATGCCTTACTATTGTATATTTAATGATCATACATCTTGGGACTTTTACTTACTTGTTCGTGATTGAGATACTAGGCTTGTTCATGACCTTAAGAGACTGTTGGCTTGTAGATAAACCCTCATGTATCTAGACAGTCGTGACCGTATAGCGAGATAGATTCCATTTCATATACGTAGCTGGCTATGCCTGCCCCCGCTCTCCAGTATTCTGGTTCTGGGGCGTGACATGGTTTAAGTGGTGGCCCATGCAGGTCTTGTAAATCAAGATATGTGAGGGTTTACCGAATAGATGTCTCAATCAGTATTCGTCCTTGATCTCTGCTCGTATCTTCTGAATCCCTGGATTCTTGTCCTGATCATATGCTTGTATCGTTGATCTGTCCTGGTCCTTCCTTATTGTTCCCTATGTCGTCTTCTTCAGCGGCATTATTCGTGGTCCTACCGACCAGCAAGGTGGAGCACCTCCCGCGGACCAGCAGCAACCTGGAGATCAAGCCCAGCATTCCGGAGTAGCCTTCAGAGTCGTGCCTTCTGGCGGAGAGCCACCAGTCCAGCCAGTTCAACCTGTAGAACATGATGACGGCACTTTGGTAGGACTCGTCAGGACCTTGATAGCTTCCCAAGACCGGCATGGAGATGCCTTGCACCAGGCAGGGACAGATGCTTTGACCCGGGGTGGTCATCAGGGTAACAGCGCGGCCAACAGCTTCAAGCGCTTGAACCCTCCATTCTTCGACGATAGTAAAGATGCTATCGCGGAAGATGCATGGCTTCAGGACACAGAGGTGATTCTAGAAGCAGCCAGGACCCCAGAGAACGAGAAGGTGGCCGTTGTGCGCCTACAATTGTTAGATCTTGCCCGCAGCTGGTGGGCAGCGCAGGCCGTTGGATTAGCAGCACCCATTGCTTGGGCAGTATTCCGGAAGAGATTCCAGATCAAGTATTTCGATGCCGTGGCTCGGTATGATCTGCAGACGAGGTTTACCAATCTGAAGCAAGGAGGCAGAACGGTCGACGGATATGCGGCCGAGTTTTCCAGACTCAGTCGGTTTGCTCCCACCTTGGTGGCAACCGAGTATGATAGAGCCCAGCGGTTCCAGCAGGGTCTTCATCTGGAGATCTTGTTGGCAGTGGTGGAATTTGAGCATCAGACTTTTGATGCAGTCTTGAGAGCAGCTAGGAGGCATGAGTATACCTCCCAGAGAATAGTGGACAGGGCCGGGGGTCGGAAGAGATCTCACGGCCAGATAAATCAGTCTTCAGCACCAGCCCCGGCAGCCAGGACCTTGACTATTGGAGCTCCGAGGCGAACGGCCTCAGTGACGTCGGTTCAGCATTCAACTCCGACGCACCCTCAGCAGCAGAAGCAGAAGCAATCTTCCGCAGTGGGTTGTTCTCATTGTGGGAAGCCAGGCCATGTGGTGGCAGAATGTTGCAGGGCACAGAGATTATGTCTGGCTTGTGGAGCACCAGACCATAGGGTTGGATCCTGCCCGAATAGGGGTGGTTCATCATCGTCCAACCTTTCTAGCTCTTCGGTGAGAGGACCAGCTCCGGTCCAGCAGCAGCAGTATCCATTGCCGAGGCCCATGCCGCCTCAGACCCAAGTGTTCCAGCAGCAGAACCCCCAGCAGTATGCACAAGTCCAAGCCTAGAGTCAGAGCAGACAGCGAGGATTTCAGCAGAGGGGACCAGCACCCCGAGGGCACGATCAGGCTATGGTGATGACCGTGGAGGAAGGATTGGCACCAGGAGAGGTAGTGGCAGGTACTATTCTCGTCAACTCCTTTCCAGCTTCAGCTTTATTTGATTCTGGTGCATCGTATTCATTTATGTCTGCACGATTCGCGACACGGGTAGGATTGGAGCCCGAGTCATTATCAGTAAGGCTTAATATACTTACTGGTAACGGACTTGTGGGAGTAGATAGAGTATTTTCCTCGTGTCGGATCGTAGTTAGCGGTAGGGAGTTCCCCGCTAGATTGATAGAGTTCCCGATGGTCGATTATGATATGGTTCTAGGGATGGATTAGTTGAGGAACCAGTATGCTAGAATAGACTGCCATATTGGTAGGGTTATTTTTAGCATTCCAGGAGAGCCCGAGTTTTCTTTCTCTCGAGGTGAGGTTGAGCCTTCTCCTCCAGTATTGCGGATGGCAGTAGCAGCAGTTCAGTTGCCCAGGATAGTCGAGGAGTTTCCAGATATTTTCCCAGAAGAACTTCCAGGTATGCCTCCGGAGCGGGAGATCGAGTTCACTATAGACTTGATTCCCGGGACAGCCCCAGTGTCAGAAAGAGTCTACAGGATGGCGCCGTCAGAGTTGGAGATATTGTACAAGATGATTGAAGAGCTTAGAACCAAGGGATTCATTCGTACTAGTGGATCGCCTTGGGGAGCCCCGATGCTTCTTGTGAAAAAGAAGGATGGTACGTCCAGGTTATGTGTTGATTATCATACCTTGAACTCAGTGACAATCAAGAACAGATACCCTCTTCCGAGGATAGATGACTTGTTTGATCAACTCAAGGGGGCTTCAGTATTCTCCAAGATTGATTTGCGCTCAGGTTATCATCAGATCAGAGTCAGAGAGCAGGATATCCCGAAGACAGCTTTTAGATCGAGATATGGGCATTGGGAATTCCTTGTTATGCCTTTTGGAGCAACCAATGCGCCGGCAGTATTCATGGACCTCATGAATTGCATCTTCATGCCTTACTTGGATCAGTTTGTGATTGTGTTCTTGGATGACATTCTGGTCTACAGCAAGAATGAGGCGGAGCATGAGCAGCATCTCCGTATAGTTCTTCAGATCCTCAGGGAGCACCAGTTATATGCCAAGTTCAGTAAATACGAGTTCTGGCTCGATCGCATTTCGTACTTGGGCCATATGATCACTCGAGGAGGAGTAGAAGTGGATCCCCAGAAGATTGTGGCTATTGAGTCATGGCCAGTGTCCAGCACAGTTGCAGAGGTTCGTAGTTTTCTTGGATTGGCCGGCTATTACCGGCGATTTATTCCAGACTTTGCTCGGATATCAGCACCATTGACCCAGTTGACCCGCAAGGATGTGCAGTTTGCTCGGACAGCAGAGTGTCAGAGTTCTTTTGAGCAGTTGAAGCGAGGCCTGATAACAGCTCCTATTCTCACGCTTCCAGATGGGACCGGAGGATTCTCAGTGTACTGTGATGCTTCAGGCAGAGGTTTAGGATGTGTTCTGATGCAGTATGGGAAGGTAATAGCTTATGCGTCACGACAACTTCGTGATCATGAGAGGAATTACCCAACCCATGACTTGGAGCTGGCAGCAGTGGTGTTTGCACTTAAGTTGTGGAGGCACTACTTGTATGGAGACATGGTGGAGATTTTCACCGACCACAAGAGCCTGAAGTATGTTTTCACCCAGAAGGATCTTAATATGCGTCAGAGAAGGTGGCTGGAGCTTCTTGTGGATTATGATGTCAACCTGTAGTATCATCCTGGGAAGGCCAATATCGTAGCAGATGCATTGAGCAGGAGAGCCGGAGCTTATTTTCTAACAGCGCAACCAGAGCTGTTAGCAGATCTTCAGAAGATGGGTATAGAAGTTGTTCTCCCTTCCAGTGTGGCATTGATGGCTATCATACAAGTTCAGTCCACTATAGTCGAGAGGATCCGGATGGCGCAGTCGGCAGATTCCAAGCTTCAGCGACTCAGAGCAGAATGCGAGGCAGGAGGAAGACCAGAGTTATGCATTCATGAGGATGGTACACTTCGACATGGTAAGCGTCTTTGTGTACCCAGCGGAGATATTCGGCAGGAGATCATGTCAGAAGCGTACAGTTCGCAGTATTCCATCCATCCCGGCAGTACGAAGATGTACCGTAATATCCGGCAGCATTTCTGGTGGAATGGCATGAAGCGGGAGATAGCTCGGTTTGTCTCTCGGTGTTTGGTTTGCCAACAAGTTAAGGCTGAACATCAGAGGCCAGCAGGACTTCTTCAACCCTTACCGATTCTAAAATGGAAGTGGGAGCATGTGATCATGGATTTTGTGACTGGACTACCTAGATCCCCAGCTGGTAGAGATGCTATCTGGGTTATAGTTGACAGACTCACGAAAGTGGCTCACTTTCTTCCATTCAGAGTTGGTCAGTCGACTGCTCAGTTAGCAGAGATGTACCTCAGGCAGATTGTCAGATTGCACGGTATGCCAGTCAGTATCACCTCGGACCGAGATTCAAGATTTACGTCACACTTTTGGCGTAGCTTGCAGGAGAGTTTGGGAACTCATCTCCAGTTCAGTTCAGCATACCACCCGCAGACAGATGGCCAGTCGGAGCGCACGATCCAGACTCTTGAAGACATGTTGCGGTCTTGCACACTTGACTTCGGTGCTTCATGGGAAGATTACTTGCACCTGGTGGAATTCCCGTACAACAACAGTTTCCAGGCCAGTATCCAGATGGCACCGTTCGAGGCACTGTATGGTAGGAAGTGCAGATCCCCGCTAGCCTGGGATGATGTTGGGGAGAGACAGATGCTCGGTCCAGAAATGATTGCCCAGACAGTTGAAGTGGTCATGCGAGTCAGAGATCATCTTCGAGTTGTCCAAGATCGCCAGCGCCATTGGGCCGATTCTCATCGGCGCCCTCTCGAGTTTTCGGTCGACGATCATGTATTCCTGAGGATTTCGCCTAACCGTGGCGTCATTCGTTTCGGCGTACGGGGTAAGCTTAGTCCTAGGTATATAGGACCGTTTGACATTCTGGAGCGAGTAGGAGATGTGTCCTATCGTCTCGCTCTTCCGCCGTCGCTAAGCGAGGTGCATGACGTATTCCATGTATCCCAATTACGACGGTATATTCCGGACCCGAGCCATATCCTGGATCATTCGGAATTGGTTGTTGGTACCAACCTTTCGTATGAGGAGAGGCCCGTGTCTATATTGGACCGGAGAGAGAAGATCCTCAAGAACAAGACTATCAAGTTAGTCCGAGTTGCTTGGGGTCATCACTCTTTGGGGGAGTCAACATGGGAACGTGAGGATGATATCCGATCACGATATCCCGACTTGTTTGACTCGTGAGGTATAATGTTTTTCTTATGCCTCATGCCTTCGATTCCTTGCTTGAATGAATGATTGTCTGCCTAGTTATAGCTTGCATATGATTAATGTAGCTTGTCATTGCTCCTCTAGCCTCTTGATTAAATTCCGAGGGCGGAATTCTTTTAAGGTGGGTAGAGTTATAATGCCTGTGGTTCGTATTACATATTCTTGGAATACGTGTACGTATTTATTCTTGTATTGCATGATTCCTTATTTAGTTTTCTTCATGGCTTGGTTTGGTTTATTCTTAGCCCGGGTTGGCTTGGTTCGGTTGGGATTGTTTTGGTTCATCATGAACCATGGATAAACCCCCCTACCTACCACCACCTTTGATATTTATTGCCATTTCTTCTTTCTCTCTCTTTATTACTCATCTTCTTCTTCCCCATTACTTCCTTACCTACCAAAGAGAGGGAGAGAGAGGTCTAGGCAAGTGCACCTTGCCACCACTTAAGAACTACTTTTTATTTGTCCATTAGCTAGATTAGGCCATGGTGATCAACATCAGAACTTGACATTTTATGATTTGGAGTCTCCATTGTTCTAGATCTAAATTTCTTCTATTTTTGGTTTTGCATGGTTTTGATCTATTTAAGTTGTATTTTTATGGGTTTTGATGTTCTTATGTTGGAGAGAATTGAATTTCACCCAAGATAGAACTTTGCAAAGTTGGATTTGGACTTATTTTGACCAAGTTATGGACTTTTGAAGCTTTGGGTTCAACCCATGGAGTTCTTGCTGTTTGGAGAAGACAGTGAGCAGTGCACGAGCTTTTTAGCTTGAGCCACTGAGTTGCGTGCGCTCTTTAGCGCAGCGCAGTCCCCATACGCTGCCTTTTGGGAGCGTATGTCTCGCATACGCTCGCTTGCTTGACAAGGAGTCGTATGGAGTCCATATGCTGTCTTTTGGGAGCGTATGTCTCGCATACGCTCGCTTGCTTGACAAGGAGTCGTACGGAGTCCATACGCTGCCACATACGCTCGCTTGCTTGACAAGGAGTCGTATGGAGTCCATACGCTGCCTTTTGGAAGCGTATGACTTGCATACGCCTGACCTGAGCGTAGCTTGCACTGAGCGTATGACCTGAGCGTATGGCCTTTGGCTGACTTAGTCTCATGTCAGCGTGTCAGATTTGGTTTTATTTTCCCTAAGCTTGGCTCTTCTATAGCCCTGTATATTGATATTTTATTAGATATTTTACGCCCATTTTATATCCTTACGCCTTTTGTCATGAACTTGATAATCATGAATTTACTTGATATGTTTAGAATTGATAATTGAGCATGACGTGATAGTGACCCGTAGTGGTGCACTCCTGACATAATAACCTGATATGACCTGATAGTGGCCGTCGTGGCGCACTCCTGACTAGTATACTTGGCATGATAACCTGACATAATTTTCTTGATAGCTGTTGCGACGGCTGCTTGACATGACATGACCTGTATAATTAATCTGGACACCGTGGGCGATTGTGTTTGTATAAATAAACTAGTCCTGTCTTGCATCATGTCTAGGATGGGACTCCTGAGTACCACGGTCAGGAGTACCTACTAAAATGGACTAAGGTTAATAACTAGATTAATACTTTAGTCATGACGAGATTTCCCAGCTACAGGCAATCCCGTTACCTGGGCACGCCTTGGGATCTGTAGCCTGCCGTCGAGTAGGGCACATTTCCAGCACACTGTCATGTGTTGCACCCTTCAAGCTACCTAAAGGTACATTCGTTTCCTGGACGATGTACCCACCTGAATTCAACTCTAATCTTTTAACCCGGGTAACCTGGATGGTCTGCAGGGCTTATGGCTGTGGAATAATCTCACTGCATCTTGTTAGTAATTAGGCTTGTGACAACCCTAGTTAGTTAAAGTATCAATCCGTAATTCTTGCTTGGCCGTGAAGTGATTGGATGGAGTCTAACCAGTCTAGTCTTGCCCTGATCCTGTTCCAGACTATTGAATGACCAGAATGCTTGTATTTATCTTACCGATAAATGGTGAGAATTCCAAGTTCTGTTCAGACGAAGGGTTACAACCCCGGTCCTTGTTTGGTTTACGGGTTGTAACCTGGTTATCTGAATAGTTCCATGGTTATTTCGTCGTATATCATCTTGGTGTATTTTCTTTATTTCCAGTTCTTACTTTTATTTATATCTTGTGCTGATTGCTGGTTTTAGTTCTTAAGTGAAGCTTCCTTTGTGGCACTTGCTCTTTCTGGGATCTGACCCAGCTGGTTTTGTGTGGCCAGATTTTGGAGCAGCTCCAGAGGATCTACCGACCTTCCAGCCAGATGGTGGCCACTAGACGGAACCCTGGCAACGAGTGGGTTATTTTTGGCTCTCCCACTCTATTGTAAAAATATTCTTTTGAGGCGTTTAGCCGACGAGCACCTGTTTAGCTCGGTTGCACTTACTTACTGTCTGCCTACGGACTGTAACATGATTAACAGATCCTAGGGTTGATCATGTATGACTAAACTCTAGCTAGTCCTGACATTTTGTAACGACTAGCTTCATGATCAACTGAATATGTAATATTTGGGACGCCTTACAATTGTATATTTAATGATCATACATCTTGGAACTTTTACTTACTTGCTTGTGATTGAGACACTAGGCTTGTTCATGACCTTAAGAGACTGTTGGCTTGTAGATAAACCCTCATGTATCTAGACAGCCGTGACCGTATAGTGAGATGGATTCCATTTCATATATGTAGCTGGCTATGCCTGCCCCCGCTCTCCAGTATTCTGGTTCTGGGGCGTGACAATATTTCTTCAGGAACTTGCCGTTGACGGGAAACATGAGCAAGTCTCCGTTTTGTTTTGCGAGACGGTAAGCACCGTTGGAGAATACTGTCTCTATGATAAATGGACCTTCCCATTTTGGCTGAAACTTGCCGGCGGTCTTGTGAGTCATGACCATTGGCCTCCGGACTGCCAGAACAAGATCGCCCACTTGGAAGGTTCTGATTTTGACCTTCTTGTTGAAGGCTCCTGAGATGCGTGCTTGGTATAGCTCGATCCTTTGCTGAGCTAGGAGGCGCTTTTCATCTAAGGCCTCTAACTCTTACAGTCGACGTCGGTAGTTGTCATCCGTCGTCAATTGATAAGTGAGGGCGTCGCGGAGTGAGGGTATTTGAGTCTCTAATGGGAGAATTACCTCACTCCCGTACACTAGGGAGAATGGCGTATTCCCAGTGGCTGTTCGAACTGTGGTACGATAAGCCCATAAGCATTCGCCGAGCTTCTCGTTCCAGTCGCGTTTGTTGGAGGAGACAAACTTCTTGAGGAGTTTGATGATTGTTTTGTTGAACGCCTCTGCTAACCCGTTTGCTGTCGGGTTGTACGGTGTCGAAGCGATATTCTGAATACGGTGCTTATCGTAAAAACCGATAGAATGCGTGGCTTGCAAACTGCGGACCATTATCATGGATGATCCTTCGGGGCAGTCCAAAGCGGTAGATGACGTGATGCTTAAGGAAGCTGATCACGTTTGAAGTCTTGACTTCTGCGAGTGAGACAGCTTCCGTCTATTTGGAGAAGTAATCAGTGATCGCAAGTATGAAGCGATGTCCTCGGGAGAAAGGTGGGGTGATTGGACAAATGATATCCATTCCCCATGCTTCGAATGGCCAGGACGCCACTGTCGGATGTAGAAATTCGGATGGTTGGTGAATGAAGTCCGCATGGACTTGGCAGGCTTTGTATTTTTTAGCATAATCTATCGCATCTGCCACCATCGTGGGCCAATAGTAGCTCATTCGTCGAAGGCGGTCTTACAATTTTGGGTCGGGCTGGTGGGCCCCGCAGACACCGTCGTGAGCTTCTCGTACGGCTTTTTTGGCTTCTGCATTTGACAGACACCGAAGCAGTAATCCGTCGTAGGAGCGGCGATACAACATTTTTGTCTCTGTATCGTAGAAGAATCTGAAAGAACGCCGTCTAATGGAAGTGGCTTCCTTTGGGTTCTCGGGTAGGATGTCGTAGACGACGAAGTCGATGAATGGTTGTCTCCAATCGGGGGCATCATCGATCGTCTGTGCGGAATAACTCGCCACGAATTTCACATTGTTCTTGGGATAGACCAGTTCATGGCCTATCACATCCACTGATTGGCGATCATAATCCGGGACTGCTAGGGAAGCGGCAAGACCAACTAGGGCATCGGCCTCAATATTTCGGAGTCTGGGGACATGCTCGATGAAGAACCCCTCGAATGACGAGATGATATCGATCGCTATTTGGTGATAAGGGATCATGTCTTAGTGGCGGACTTCGTACGAGCCACGGATCTGATTGACGATTAGTTGGGAATTGCCGTATGCTTCAAGGTATTCTACCCCCAGCTCTCTTGCAAGTTGGAGGCCAATGACCAGAGCGTTGTACTCGGCCACATTATTAGAGCAGGGCTCGGTGAGGGAATAAACGCGGTTAATCACCAATCCGGAAGGGGAGATCAGCACTACCCCGACTCCGACGACTATATTGCCTTTAGGTCTGGTCCTTGAAGCACCGTCAAAGAACATTCGCCATATAGCCTCGTGAGGGTTGCATGTGAGTCGGCGACCTCGTCTGGGATCTCTTCATATATTCTGGAGGACTCCGAGCCTGAGTGGGCTACTAAAAAGTCCGCCAGGGCTTGACCTTTGACTGCCTTTTGTGGGACAAAGATCATATGATAAGGGGACAGCAATATTGCCCATGTAGCGAGTCGAGAGCTGAGTGCCCCTGGTTTAGTCATGAGGACTCTGAGAGGGTTGACTCGTGAGATCACATGTATCGTTTGTCCGATGACATAGTGTCGCGTTTTCTGAATGGCGAACACCAGGGCGAGGCATTCCTTCTCCACAGCGGTGTATCGGTGTTCTGGTCCAATCATTATTCGGCTGAGGTAATATATGGCCTGTTCATGGCCTGCGTCGTTGTTCTGTGCCAGCAGAGCCCCAAGGGAGTGTTCCATTGCTCGTACATAGAGCAGGAATGGTTTTCCAGGAACCGGGGCTACCAAAACTGGGGGATTTGACAAATATTCTTTGATGCTGTCAAAAGCACGCTGGCATTCCTCGTCCCATACGAATGAGACTCCTTTCTTCATGAGGTGCGTGAACGGTCGACATCGTCCGGAGAGGTTGGAAATGAACCTTCTGATGTAAGCTAGCCTCCCTTGGAGGCCTCTGAGTTTGCAGAGATTTCTCGGAGGACCCATCTCCATAATTGCTTTCGTCTTCTCAGGGTCTACATAGATACCCTGTGCAGTGATGATGAAGCCCAAGAACTTCCCGCTGGATACGCCCAGAAAGGACTTCGTAGGGTTCATTTTCAAATTGTGCGCTCGCATTAGGTCGAATACCGTCGTCAACGTAGCACTCCACTGTCTTGCGTAAGTGGTCTCTGAAGATGATGCTCATGGCTCTTTGATATGTGGCGCCGGCATTCTTCAAACCAAAAGGCATGACTGTGTAGCAGTACGTGCCAATTGGTGTTCGGAATGATGTATGGTTTTCGTCATCAGGAGACATTTTGATTTGGTTGTACCCCGAGAAGCCATCCATGAACGACATACGTTCTAAGCCGCAGGTATTGTCGATCATGATGTCAGTGATAGGAAGGGGGAATTCATCTTTGGGGTACGCCTCGTTCAGATTGCGAAAGTCGATGCAGATTCGAATCTTCCTATTCTTCTTGAGGACGGGTACTATGTTGGCGACCCAGTCTGGATGTTGCTCCTCACGAATGAAGCCGCTGGCTATCAGTTTGTTGACTTCGGCTTCGATCGCGTCCATGATGCCTGGACGGAAGCGTCGCTGTTGTTGCTTGACTGGCTTCACATCTGGTCAAATGTTGAGTTTGTGAAGAGCGATGTCGGGATTTAACCCTGGCATGTCTTCATAGCTCCAGACGAACACATCAATGTACTCTCTGACAAGTTCTAGCAGCGACTCCCGTTCTTCGTCTGTTAGGCTTTTACTGATGAAAATCGGTTTTAGAGAAGATTCGCTGCCGAGGTCAACTTGTATAACCTCATCTTCAGTAGGAGGTTCTCTCAGTTCGAACCGCTTTTCCCATTGTGCATCCAATTGCTGGGCCCACGGCTCTAGCTCGAGGATCTTGGGGATGTCTTCGTCTTCCTCGTAAGCGTCGGCGAATGCCATGTTGACTGACATGACTTGTCTGAACACATCTCCGATGCTGGTATCCGAGTCGGAAGTTGGTGATCCGGTTGAACGTGACTGCCAGTCGCATTCTTCATCTGAACTTTCAGGGGTCGTAGTAGGCGTTACATACCCTAACCCGCGTCGAGTTTTGTTATAGTAGTTCCGTGGTTTGCCCGCCGGGCTGGCGGCTTCAAAGGTAATCGTCGCCCAGTGCCGTAGTTCAATCCTGGCGTCGTCTCCAGATCATACCCCTGTTTCTGTATGAGATATTTGGATTGAGGGCTATAGAGATACAGAGGCAGTCTCCCGACATCTGACGCGAGGTCGGCTTCTTCTATGGTGAGGGGATGCGGGTTGTTCGTCCGGCCGAAGATGATCGGATGATCTCTTCCCTCGATTATTCGGTAAGCGTCTTCTACTGGAGTAAGCTGGATCGCGGTGTACACATTTATCACTTGTGAGTGTAGGTGAGTGCCTATACTGTGTTCCATAGCATACATTATACATAGATTATTCAGCTCGGTGTAGTTCAAATATAACCCTTTATTGATGAAGTAAGGTATCTTTTCTAAGGGGACTACATCATCAGCGGAGGGGACATCAGTATGGGCAGCCACATACTTGGCTAGCTCTAGTTCCTCTTCGGCTACCCCCTGTGTGAACAAAGAGTGAGAGGACAACCTGGGAAGCTTGATTGTCAGTGGTTCAGTTGATGGAGAAGAGCGTGGAGTTGTTGGCAGACTAGCGACCCCCAGTTTGGCATTTGATGTGGGGCGAGGAGTGGCTGGTTCGCTAGAAGTGTCAGACCTTGCATCGGGGTGACGACCCTTCTTGGGAAGGCGTATCGTCAGTGGCCTATCGGAGGGATTGAGCTTCTCTGTTTGACTGACTCTCGGCAGTCTGATTGTCAGTGGCCCCGTTGTGGGTCTCGGTACTTGGTCGGACCTTGGCAGCCGGATTATCATCTGCTCCTCCTGCGCTGAGAGGCTGATTGCGTCCTTCCGCAGAGTGGCGGTAAGGGGTGCGGATTTGCCCGGTTTGCGAGCTTGGAGGTGGATCGTCAGGCGTCCTTCTGATCCCGTGGCCGTTTCGGTGCTAGCTTGTTCATTTCCTTCATCAAGGTGCCTTTTTGACTTTTTGTATAGGCAGGAGTCCGAGTAGTAGAATTCGACCCCTTTGAAGGGATCGATATCAGCAAATTCTGTCTTCACGAAGTCGTATTTGTCGACATATTTGAAGCACTGGTGCAGCATAGAAGGCACGATCATGTAATCGTGTATCCATGGGCGCTCCAAGAGGATGTTATAAGAAGTGTCTGCATCTATGACGTAGCAGGTGACTTCGGATTGGAGGTCGCCAATTTGACACTTCAGACGAATCTTCCCAATAGGGTAGCTCCTGCCCGAACTGAAACCGCTGATGGCGGTGCTTGTAGGTGTCAGGCGATGCATTGGGATGCAGAGATGATGTAGTAGGCCCTTCGGGATGATGCTTATGGAAGAGCCAGGATCTATGTGCATCCGATCCACCTTCACGTTGCCGATGTACCCCGTGTAGTATAGCGGGCGATCGTGTAGGTTGGTCTTGATGAGCCTGTCCTGCGGAGTGAAGACGATATTGGGCATCACTCCCGTGCAGGCACTCTCTTGGAGATCCACGGGTGAGTCCTCCCCGGTGAGGTTGGATTGAGCCAGATAGACATCGGCATTTTGGAGTGCTTCGCTTAATGCAATACGAACGTCCTTGGAGAGCCTTAGGAGTTCGTACAGTGACAACTTGGTCGGTGTGTTAGCCAATTGTGCTAAGATGTCAAAGTTGTAGGGCCTCTCTAGCCCTTGGGCTGCTTCTTTTCGGAGAGATTTGTCGAAGCGAGTCTCCTTCGGCCTAGGCTTGTCGGTCGTCGAAGACTGAGCCGGTCCCGGAGCATTAGTTGTAGTGGGTTGATGATTTTCAGCTGGATTGTCAACCACAGGTTGGGATTGCGCTCCGGACCGTGTGACGATGGCTGTAGCTTCCTCGTTGTCTGCCGAGATTGTGTGGCAGGTCCTGACTTTTCCACTTTTTTTTTGTCAGTGGTAGATGGTGTGGGTCGAGTCACTTCTGACACCAAGTCTGGATGGATCCACATGATCTTCCCTCGTGATGTGGTGAGGGGTACTAGACCGGCAGCCTGGTCTCGGAGAGGTGGAAGATTGGTAATCTCCATTGTCGCCAGAGGGACGGGGATCACCCCGTCTTGAGTCTCCGTCGGAAGGAAGCTGCCGAATTGTACGAACACCATATTGACCGCCACGGTTACCTCTTCGAAATCGATGGCCAGAGCGTTCGAATCGATGAGGTTCTGGATGTGCCGTTTCAGCTGGTAGCAATTGTGTATAGCATGATGAACATAGCGATAATAATGGCAGAATTTCGGATTCTCCATCTCTGCCGGCCGCGGTTTCCGTCTTGGTGGAGGAAGCTAAATTCTGTCCCCTTGTATGAGCATGTCCAAGATGGGCTTGACGTGACTGTCTTCGAAGGAGTAATCGATTTGCGGCCATTGTTTGTCTGCTGGCTTCGGCTCAGGTTTTTGTGCAGTATCGGCCACCATAGCCTGCTTTCCCTTGCTGTCCCGATTATTAGAGGGACTACCCCCATTATCGTTGTTGGGACGCTTGCCCTTGTTTTCTCCTTCCGAGATGTGCAATCCCAGTTGGCGAGCCTTCTTCAGTCGTTCTTCGACGCTTGTGGGGCTGATGATGAATGTCTTCCAATCCTTGAATTGACTTTCGCCCATCCAGAGACTGATTGTTGGAAGCAGTCTCTTTTTGGCAAATTTCAATTAAAGAGGAATCTGGATTTCCGGAGGGCAGCTTCATGACAGTTTGGCGGAACCGCTCAATATAGTTCCTTGTCAACTCCTTCTCCCCTTGGACGACGTCCATGAGGGTGGACATGGTGACGTCCTTCCCTACTTCGTAGAATCTCTCCAAGAACAGGTGCTTGAAGCCGGTGAAGGAGTGGATGCAGTTGTCTGGCAGATTACGATACCAATCGAAAGCGACTCCTTCCAATGCTCCAATGAATAATCGCGTGAGGATAGCATCATCATGGGGCAGATGGTCGGTGGTGACCTCGAAGTAAGTGATGTACCGACTTGCTGAGGTCTTGCCATCATACGGGTTGATATTGAACGGCTTATATTTTGGTGGGAATGGAACATCCCTCCATTCGGCAGGGTATGGTTACCGCATTCTGAGGTCTTGAGCATTTTCTCGGGCATAGAACATGGCTCGGAGCTCCTGGACCTCTCTTCTTACTTCTCGGGCCTCATCTGTCGCGGTAGGGGCTGTTATTTCGGAAGGATTATTGCCCGGGTTTGGTGCCGTTGAGTTCGAGTCCGCATTGACCGCGGGACCCGTGCTCATTTGGCCAGGCGTTCTTCCTTACAGAGTTGGAAGAGCGGCTTTGATTTCATCTACAGACTTGACCAAGGCCTGCAGTATAGCATCTAAAGTGTCGATGCATTGGCGATCGCTGGAACCATCTTGGTTGCTGTCCGTCATGAATACCGTCCTTACATGAGGAGTGATGGAAGGAATGGTGGAGGATGTGCCCTCCGAGTCATACCCATGCACCGAGAAGTCATCGGGGTAAGTGGGAATGTTCTCTTCGGGCTCGGACTCGAAGGGAACGGTATCCCCAGCCTCGGAGCTTGCTTCGTCTTGAGAGCCATGGATATCAGCGTCTGTTGTACCTGATGGGAGAGTGGTTTCCCCGGACTCGGCTCCTTGAAACATTGGATTGTTGAGTATGTTCGGAGGAGTGCTACCCCCAGTTCTACGACCTCCAGCGATGTGGATGATGAATTTCCTATTGCAGCAGATTTTGTCTTTGAACGGGTGTGTTGGAATATTCCGGTAGAGGACAGCCGTTTAGACGATGGTTTCTTAGCTGCAGTGGTTGATATCTTGGGGCTGGAGATGCTTGTCTTCTTTTCTCTCCCCTCGGCGGAGATTTTCTGAGTGGAATTGCAGGAGACAACAGGAGGTGCCTTGTCTTCTGAGCTCGGATGCCGTAGTCTTTGGAAGACGGACGGCCGGTCTTCCCTTGCTGCCGCGTTGTTGCAACAGCAGTTGACGATGATTTGGGTACAGTGATGTCCAAGCGAGGACTCTTTGCACGTCGAGGCTCCTTCTCTTTTCTTGCGCTTGTGGAGGATCGCCTCACGCAGGTCAGAGGAACCACTTTGTCCTTTTGCCGCCGGGGGCTGGACTCGAGCGGTTCTATACAACTTCCCATCAGAGGCCCGTGTGATAATCAATGGGATGCCCCGATAGTTAGAGGTTGGGACAGCTGCCTGGGCTTGGTGAGCCCGCGCTGCCCTAGACTTCCTCCTTTTAGCACTTGCGGGTGCGTAATAGGAGGAGTCCAAGTTGAACACCACAGAGTCTGGCTTATCATTCAGAGAACCATCAGAGTCAGGACCGCATGAGAGACGGTCGAAGGCTGATCGAGAGAAGCGTGGAACGGTTGCTATGTGGCTAGAATTGGGTGCCGTGCAGGCTGTCTGCATGCGATTTTCTTCTGTCGTTGGATGAATTGGGTGCCATGCAGGCTGGCCGCATGCGGTTGGCAATTGTGGCCGCATGGGTTTTCTGCAAGCGATTGACTTTCTTAGCCGTATGAGTTTCATCCATGTGGTTGGCAACTGTAGCTGCATAAGCTATGCGGCTGACAGATGTGGCCGCATGAGTTTTCTCTATACGGCTGGCGGATGTAGCCGCATGAGCTTTCTTCCTGCGGCTAATACCCTTATGCGGCTCGGATCTCATAGAGTTCCTCTTTGCCCCTGTAAGTCCAGCATCATAGTATTTTTTTCTGCCGGACTTGGGGACAGCAGAGTTGTCTATGGTCTGAAGTGGGGCCGCAGGAGAGTCTTTCTCGCCATCTAGAGCAACGGAGGGTATTTCTGCAAGAGCTTTAGTAGGAATAAAGGATCGGGGTCTCCACTCCTTGCGGGCCTTCTTTGTGCGGGCTCGCTTCTGGACCGGGCCAGCGCTCTTGTCGGAGAGCATTTCTTCAAACGCCTGTTGGTCGAACCGGGCGACCATCTTCTGTTGCGTTGAGCCAAGCTTGGCTGCATCCGATTGCGTCACCAACTCCTCAGCCGTGGAGAAGTTAGTCCCCAGCAGAGTCGCCATCGTGTTTGCCATTGATTGTAAAAGTACAGAACAGTTTTATGGGAGGACTGAACTTAGACTCACAATACAAACTCGCTTATACAAAGAAAGCCTAGGGATGAAAACCTAGGTACACCAGTCTAAGTACAATTGTTTATTTTAGATTCTGGGGGGTGACAGTAGAGGCTCGGGAAGGCGACGGCAGCCCTGCCTTACTCCTTGGACGATCGGTATGCGGCCTTGGCTCCTTGTGAGAAGATGGTTGGCGTTGGTGAAGAAATGCTCTTCTTGCTCTCCACCTGTTGCTCTTCTGGCTTCTCTCTCTGTGTGTATTTTCTTTTCGACTATTGGGGAGTCTCTCTGTATATGCGTGTTTCTCTCCGATCTTGTCTCCCTTTTTTTTACAAGGGAATGGCATCTTGCTATTTATAATAGTGGGATGTGATCATTAGGGTTGCCAATGATTAGCTCTTGGAGATGGCGACGGCCCATAGATTGGTCAATCCAGGCCGTTCAGTTTTGATTGTAACGAATCCGAGCCATCGAGTGTAGATTACACCAAATCCCATTAGCAATTAATACTGATTGGAATAAATCTTCCTCATAATGATCTTCTGATGTCTGCGAATAAATTAAATTTATTCTCCTGCCACGGGTCCCAGATTATTGGGATTTGACCCAATCTTTGATGGCAGTAAATCTGAGAAATTAATCGGTCTAGGACACGTGTCCTAGGAGCCACTGGGGGATCTGAACCATATGATGAGTGAGCCGCATATGACTTTGGGCCGCACAGGGTTAAGGCCACGTGTCAGGGCTGTCTGGGTAGTGGCCCTCCCTTGAGCCTTTGAACCACAGGGAGGTAATCATTGTGAGCCGCATAGGGATACATCCACCTGAGCCGCATGGAGATAATCCTCTTGAACCGTATGAGAAGTTTTTACTTGAGCCGCATGAGGCTTCCTCGGCATGAGCCGCATAGGACGGATTCACTCTGAACCGCATGAGAAGTCTTTGCTCGAGCCGCATGAGGCTTTCTCGGCCTGAGCCGCATAGGACGGATTCATTCTGAACCGCATAAGTAGTTCTTTGCTCGAGCCGCATGAGGCTTTCTCGGCCTGAGCCGCATAGGACGGATTCACTCTGAACCGCATGAGAGGTGCTTTGCTCGAGCCGCATGAGGCTTTCTCGGCCTGAACCGCATAGGACGGATTCATTCTGAACCGCATAAGTAGTTCTTTGCTCGAGCCGCATGAGGCTTTCTCGGCCTGAGCCGCATAGGACGGATTCACTCTGAACCGCATGAGAAGTACTTTGCTCGAGCCGCATGAGGCTTTCTCGGCCTGAACCGCATAGGACGGATTCACTCTGAACCGCATGAGAAGTGAGCCGCATACGAACGCCCACGTGGCAAGGCCACGTGGCATTTTTTTATGGCTCTCGGGGGATCTGTGTCAGAGATCTCTTTTCTCTCCCCTAGAGATTCGTCATTATGACAGGGTCATAATTATATTTTTCTGTGTCAGGGCTGTCACTTTTTCAGAGTTGTCAGCCGTCAAGCAATTAATGCGAGAGGGCGGAGGAGAGGGCTGTCCTGCCACGTGTCTTTCTGAGCCGTATGGGATGTCTTGGACCGCATAGCCCCTTATGCCGCATGACTCTCCGAGCCGCATGGGCTTTCTGAGCCGCATGGGGTTCTTCGGCCGCATGAGTCATTTTTTTTAGTATTTTCCATGCTTCTACAGTGGCGTATCACTATGCTTCATTGGTTCATTGATCACTTGTGACATGTACTCTCATGATCGCAGAGTCTTCCTTGAATCCTTATCCCATTTATTGGGTTTCCTAGAATCCCCATTTATAGGACTTCCATGTACCACCCTTCGGGGGCCTTTGTATGGAATCATAACATAACCTGGTTGGATCCTTGTGTATTGATTGGGGGTACGTGGGAGTAGAAGTGGACATGTGAATAATACCCAAGTAGTATCTCATCAGAATCATTCCGTAGTGTCTCATCAGAATCATCCTATGCCATTTACATGTCTATATTGTACTCTGACTCACTAGCCACTGTTAGTTCTCTATTATAGTAGATATTTCTATTACAGTTCTCTCTCTGTTTACATACTGTATTTCTTTCAGTACCTATATCTTACTTTACTGCATGATTATATTTTCTAAACCGCTATGAACTGTTGAGATGTATTGTGCTCGCTCCTGTCCTGACTGGACCTGTTGATAAATTTTACAGATAGCTTGGAGGTTGCCTGCTATCCTAGAGGAGACACAGTAGAGGTTGTATAGATAGCTAGGGTTTTGCTCATAGTTTATTTTCAGTTGTCTTGAGTTGTATTTATGGATTACTGTATTTGAGCTTTGAGATGTATTTCTGGGTTTATGTATCTTAGACACTTAGACTTCTATTTGCTGTATCTTTTTTGGATTTCATGTTTTATCTATCTTTATCATGCTCTACCTTAGATGTGATTGAGACTGTATCTGCTATGTTACCTCCATTCGAAGAGTATATACTGTACAGGTACCTTTATATTGTTAGATGTTTGACCTAGGACAATGTTCTACCGCCGATACTGCGGCGTAGGCTGGACGTACCCACGTCTCGTGCCCTTACTCTAGGGTGTGGGTCGTGACATGAGCTCTGGTCTTATGGCGGAGAAATTGTTCACGGCGGCTGGACGAGAGTCTACCGGCAATCCCTCTCTTTTTTGCGGTGGCAATGCATGGATCGTCTTCCTCAACTAAATCAACCTAAATTCCTGGTAATTTCGATTGGTTCCTTGAATCGTTTCAAATGGAAGGATACTTAGCTCTAGATCAAATTCTTGTCCGGTCTTTCTCCAGTATGTTCTTTTTGGCAAATATTTGGTGGTCGTCGATCGGCGTGCAAATCTTCGATTCGTGAGGGACGCATTTAGATCTGCTCTTCTTGTCCGGTTCGAATTCTTGATTTCTCCTTCGATCGGGTTAGCGGGTAGAGCCGAACAAGAGATCGAGGTGACCGAAGCTTGGAGAGATTGGTTGAAAAGGCGTGCGGTCGGGATCACGAGAACTGATCAGACCTAGAGTGTAGGAACGGCTTGAGGATTGCATCTCTAGGATTCATTTCAGTTGGATGTGAGGAACGGTGTCCGCCCTTGAAACAGGACCTCATATCAGTTGAACTCTCCCCTCCAGGTAAATTTCGTATCCTCTCAATGTTATAGAGTATTTTATTACGGGTTTTGAATACGTGTAGCTGTGTCCAGGTGTTGTGCGTGTCCTGCATGTTGTGTTCTGCGTGTGGATTGGTGTCCAAGTATGAAGTGTCGGGTGCGAGGGATCAATTGCAGTATAGCAATAGCAGGGGATTAGAACTTCAAATTTAATGCATGAGGATTTGGTTACTATGTCTGATACCTAGTTTTGTTAAATTTGATTGGTATATTTTTATTTTGATTTGGTTGTATATTCTTTTATAAAATTTGGTTACGTATATTTTCTTTCTAAATTCTTTCGATTTTGCAATCTGGGAAGAGATAGCCGCTGGGTTCAACTGAGTCGCTCGTGTCCAGTGTTGGAAGTATCCGGAGTCGGTTCGTGTCCAGAAAGGCTCTTAGGCTGTGTGAAGTTCGGTTGTGCTCCGGGTTGGGTGTCATGTGTAGTGGAGCAAATGGACTATGGCAGTGGCGAGAAATTTTAGTTTGATTTGAATATGGTTCTGTATTGCTGGGTTTTGCTTATATATGCTGTAACTAGGATTGGAAATGGCAGAGGCGAAGCTCGTGCTTGGATTATGATAAGTTGGTTGCATAGCTTGTTGAAGTGATATTGCTGAGCTTGGTTATGTTGGGTCGGGTGGTATATTTTGTTAGTCTTCATTTTGTTAGGCTTGTCTTTGAATGTATATATTTTCTGGATGGGGAATGAACATACTGTTGAGATTTAATTTAGATTTGCTAGGCTGGGATCGAGGTGTAGCAGAGGCGGGAGAGCAATAATTTGAAATGGGTTTTGGTTTAGTACAGTTCGGTTGTGTGGTATAGCTTGTTGGGTTTGTATGTGTGATATTGCAACAAATTTTGCATGGAGTCTTTCTAGTTAAGAGTGTGGGGGGGGGGGGAAGGCAACCTGCTATGTACTATAGTTGCCTTTATGCTGCAGGGGATGTTGTTTTCTTCTCAAATAATATGGGCATATACTTATGGTTAGATTTAGATAAGATGCCAGTGTAATAAATATGTATACGAAATTAAGAGTTGGGTTCCTGGAATACCATGGGTAATATTATGATTTTTCTATAAGCGGTGGTAGTTCTCTTTAATTCTAAAGCATTTTTTCAGGTAAAATGTTGATCAAATAAATTAATTACCAATCAATAATCAGCTTTATTCTTATAAATTCCTAAACATGTATATGTTATTAGATTACTCTAATTGATTAGCTTATATAATAATTCTAGATAAGATTTTATTTTTTGCCAGATCATTAGAGAGCAACTAGTAGAAGGGTTAGTTAAATTAGTACATTGTTTTAGTTTAGAACTTAACCAACTTGTACTTAAATTAAAACATGAGGACATCTAGCTCCATTGATTACCCGTACTTTTCCGGAGCAAGGCAAATACATTCTATGGTCTTGTGTATTTACTTATCTTGTACTTCTCATGGTGGCACGATGTGACACAATATCTTGTACCCTTGTATTTCCTGTTCTTGTACTTACTTATGTCGGGGAGGGGAAATACACTAGCTATGTGACCAAACTCCGGTTCTAAAATTCATGTAGATAGCTTAGGCCTCGCACTGTGCACGCGGGTCCTAAGTCGTACCGATATTCATGTACTCCTGTACATATTTCTGTACTCACCTAGCCGGTCACATAGGCCAGTTGTATTTCAAACATTGTGCACATGTCATGTCTTGTATTTCAGGTTCATGGTTTATATTCCTGTAATTTATTTCCTGTACTTTACATTCATATACTTTCATGTTCTTTTCCTGTACTTTATACTTCATGTTCTTCTGTACTCATTTCCATATTATGATGTTCTTGTTCATTATCTATAATTGTACTTTGCTCCGCTCCTGACTGGATATGTTGCAGGTGTACTTGTAGGATATTGTTCTACCTTATGGGCCAGAGCCTGGGATCTTAACTCAGCAGGATGGAGACATGACTTAGCTAGAGGCTTCAGGTTTAGACTACTTAGCTTTACTCCTAGATATTGTTTAGTGTTCATAGCATATTTCATTCCGGTTGACTCTGGTACCTTTATGATATATGGATTTGTGGATTATGGTGATCTTTCTGGGATCGTATATAGATGCTGTGATTGTACACATTTGTATTTATCTGGTTATATTTCCCTAGCTTGGTACAGCTTACTTCGTCGTATGTAACAACGAAGGCTGGGCGTGTCCGACTCGTGTCCGATTATTCGGGAGCGGGTCGTAACATGTTTTTAGTGGTGGCCCATGCGGGTCTTTCCTAATAGTACCTAGGTATTAGTGTACTATTGGGGGACTTGTTTAAACTAGGGAAACTTGATCACAATATAGAAAATCGGGTACATCGGGTATGTTGATATTCTATAAACACTTGTTATTTTTAGGTTTAGGATTTTTAACAGTTTTCTGTTTATTTCAAAAGCACGCGACACCGGAACAGTCGATCCACCTACACTTGAGGGTTTCGAGCTCCCACTACCTTTTATCACTCTACTATCCCCATGGGTAGTACGCAGTTGACAGAGATGTTTGAAAAGTCCTTTGACATCCAGAGGGAGCATGCCATCCTTTTCCAAGCCAGACTTGTGTATACACTCTCCGAGCCAGGAAGGACTTCTGATTTTCAGACTCTCGGATCCTTGGGTTTTCCGACACCGAGAGCATATCTTGCACCAAGAAGTAGATCGAGAATCTGGAGCCGCCACTGAAGATCATCCAAGTCTTTGAGGATCCGACTCCTCTGAAGATTGAAGTCACCAACCGGGAGATCCTGCTCGTAGCACATACAATAAGATGGGAAGCTGAAGCCCATGAGAGACATAAAGACTTATGACGAAGATAGCAACTACCCTAGACCCACAAAGTGTCGCAACACTCAGACAGTGCTTATTCAGTCACATCATCAGCTGCATCATCAGAGGCAGATTCAGGCTATATTCGTTGTATAAGAGGACGGGACATCATGATTGACAAGTGTCACAAGAGGCTCGGACTCTGTTTATACTGCAGAACTTTTGCCCACCGAATGAAGGATTGCCAGCAAGTCGCGGATCACAATGGATGAAGAGCAGCATGATCTCAGCAGCCAGCACGCCAGTAGCCGTATATTCCTGCCAGAGCCCCTGCACTTCAGCCCGAGTAGAAGATTCAGATTCAGATTCAGCCGACGATCATTTGTATTTTCTGTCGTCGCCCAGGACACCACTACGACGAGTGCCGCAAGAGACCGAGGCTATGCTTGTTCTACGGATCGCCTACCCATCAAGTCAAGGATTGCCCCGAGGTCGTTGATCGTACTGCCTAAGGACGAGTACGATGAGCACTGGTACCACAGAAGAAGGACCCGCCTCTCCAGATTCAGCAACAGCATGGAGCACTGCCGCAAGGACTAGCCTATGTTAGGACAGCTGAAGAAATTAAAGTGATTCCAGTCCCGGAGGAATACAGAAGACGAATTCAAGACAGAAGACTCTTTTGTATGGTTGGAGAAAACCATGGATCGTGATTCATCATCCAGTTTCCCTTAAATTCCTCTTAGCACCTGTAGAAGCATGGAATTTCAGGACCAGAAATCCTATGTGCCAAATACTACATGCGCCAGGGAGCTCAGAGGAAGTACTGGGCACAACAAAAGAATAGACATTAAAAGAGAATTTTTATTCATATAAAAGTCTATTACATGTCTAAAAAAGAGCTGTACAAAGGAGAATTTCTACAAAGAAAAGATCCTAAGTCTACAGCTAGGCGCATCAATCGCCATGCACCCTCAAATAGGCACAGCAACCACCATGCGCTCTCAAACAGGCGCATCTCGCCATGCGCTCTCAGACAGGCGCATCCCTTCAGCAGCTCAGTTATGTGTATCCTCAGTTACGTGCATCCCTTCAGCAACTCAGTTATGTGCCACCCTTCAGCGTCCCAGTCAGGCGCATCATGAAGTGTCAACATATGCGCCATCAAATGCTTCGACTAATGAAGCATTTATTGAGCAGAACGAGGGTGGAAATCAACCCTCTAGCTTTGAAAGAGCCTCCAAAGACCAAGGAAGACCGTAATCGAAACACGGCTAAAGGAGCAGCTTTCAACCCAACCAGAATGGATAACACCCACTCTAGCGGGAGGAGGAGCTCTCCCAAACCCCAAGAAAGATGATCGGAGCACCGCAATTCTGATCTGCGGCTCTTCCAGCATAACGGAGACGAGGCTCGAGCATCGCGATCTTTGGATGCAACAGGCACCTTCTGCCTGCCTCAGAAGCCCTCGACCCCGACTTTTGGATGTAACAGTCACCATCAAGTACATCAATGAAGACAATGCGTCGCATCTTCACCCTCAGGAGTATCGCGTCAACAGAATGCGCTCGGGCAAACAAGTTCATTTCGGGAGGATGTGAGAGAATGAGAAGCAAACCCTCTCCATGCTACTATTTATAGGCCGGGCAAATCAAACCCATGCGCCAAGTGGCTGGCTCTCCGAATCCCGTGCAATAAATTTGCATTAAATGGTGATAAACCTGACGCTTTGAATTCAGCCAAGTCAAAAATGGCTATTTAAAGCACTCGAAGAACGTAACAGTCCGACCATTAAAGACGTATCATGCAAACAGATGCGCCGGTTAGACCGTGCATCATACAGATGCGTCCCTCAGACCGCGCATCATACAGATGCGCCCCTCAACACCAAGCGCCTTATAAGGATGCGCCCCCATGCGTCCCCATACGCCTAGTGGAACGCCGATCGATGCGCCCACTCAACAGCCTATCACCCGTCAAAGAACATTAAATGCTGAAGTCTGACAGAGTTGGCAGCACGTCCTCCGAGGAATGAACAGTTGACATATTTTTCAGAAGACGAAGCGTCACCAACGTCAGCATCATCATTACTCTCCTCCGACGGTTACAAGCCACGTGGTCGCCCAACCATCTCGCATGCGCCTCCGCAGCCATGCGCCCAAATCTCTATATGCGCCTCAAAAGCCATGCGCCTCAGACTTTTTCTCTGATCCCTAAAGACAGAAGTCAAAGTCACTACTGAAGCCCCGTATGCGCCTCAAAAGCCATGCGCCCCGACTGGTTCGTGACTCCTAAAGGTTACGAGCCAAAGTCTTCTTATGCGCCCAATCCTAGGCACATCCTATCAGATCACTCCCTACCAAATCCGAGATCTTCGAGGCATGGACCTACGACACGTGTCCTTTGATTTGATTTAGCCTATGAAGGGGTGCTAATCACCCAAGATCTCAGCAACTGAAAGATTCTATCCATTGCTACGTGTCAGCTCGGCCGTATCCTACAAAGGCAACAGGAAGGGTTCAACTCCTCAATCAGAGCGCATCGTCCATGCGCCTCCATCAGCAACCACCACGTGACATCCCCATAAACAGGCGCATCCTACATATGTGCGCATGAACAGCCAACCTGCAGACTATAAATAGAGGGATCATTTCCTTCTTCCACACACATCATACAAGTACCGACATACATATACAGAGGCAGACCTGTGAGCATACACAGAGAGGCAGATAGAGACACTCAACGTCTTCCTCCTCTCAGCAAGCTCCAGCATCCAGAGCAACCCAAACCTTCAGAGAACCGAGAACCGTCGTCAGATCGTCAACGGAGTCAACGCATTACCACTCGCTCCATCGGCACAAAGGACCCAGATAAACAAAAGTGTACTCCTAGGACTACGTCTAAGTCCTACATTATAATACTGTTCTGTTTGTATTAAAATTTGTAATAACACAATTTTAATGGCAAACAAGCTGGCGACTCTGCTGGGGACCTCTTTCTCTTCCACCGAGAAAGCTGTGTCACAATCCGACGACGTGAAGGTGGGCTCCTCCCACAAAACGCTGGTCGTATGCCTCAATCAACAGGCGTATGAGGAGTTCATCTATGAAGGCAGTGCGAGTCCTTCGAAGCAGCTGCCGAAGCCGAAGAAGACTCGCCGGGTCTGGGTGCGCAAGGTCGATGCCTCTGCCACCACCACCGAAGGGGATACGCCAATACAGCCTTTCCATCCTGCTGACGTCCTCAGCAACCAAGATGCGCCCACCGGTGCAGCGTATCTCTCGGAGAAACGTGCGGCTGACCACATTCTCCAGCCATCTTCCTCTCAGGCGAGAAAGATGCGTCGACGGAGCAGGGGCGTAGCTAATGCCCCGTACATCACCTCTGATGTGCCACTGAAAGTCTCTGCCTTTGACAGACTCACTCGATGTAGTGGCGAGGAGAATTTGGACTCTGAGTACTATGCGCCCCAGCGGGCTGGTACGAAAAAGTCCAAGGCAGCATGGGCCATGCGCCTCAAACGTGCTATGCAGGCAGCAAATCAAAAGCATGCGCTTATAATCATGCGCGCTGCTGATAATAAGCTGTATAAGGTCGACTCGGGTACTTCTGCGCAGAAAATGGGTCGACCTTCAAAGTCCTTGTCTCACTTAGGTGCATCTGTTGCGTTCGCAACCAAGTCGAGCAAGACAAACCCTGTGGTTTTGAACTCCCGCGCCTCCACTGGTTGTGCGTTTGAGGTTCGTTCAAATCACTGTAAATATTGTTCTCCCAATACTGATGTGAAACCCAATTCTTGTGTTATAAATTATTATTAGTATTCTATTAGTATTATTATAATTATTATGATTTTAGAGTGTTAAAATTATTTCAAAATTAATTAACAGGGATTTTTGGATTCAAGCCCAGACCCGAGCCCCGAACCCGATTTCGAACCCATTTCTTTTTCCTTAAAAAAAATTTCTTAAAGTAAACAATTTAGAAAAGGATATTTTTATTCTTATTTAGAAAAAGAAAAGAAAAAGAGAAGAAAAAAAATTCTAACAGCTACCCCCTTACCCGCTCAGCACCCACGACCGAGCCTCTTCCCCATTTTACTCCCCTTCTTCCCCTCACCTCCTCTCAAACCCTTCTTATTCTCCTCCACTCTTCTTCTTCTCCTTCTTAAAATCCCTCCCCTCATTTCCTCTTTCCCCCAGAACTCCCAAACCCTCTCTCCCCCGCACCCGCGAGCACACCCCGGCGCCCCGAAGCACCGCCCGACCCGCCGGCCTCCCTTCGGCCCGACGCCGCCGGCCTCCAGTCCCCTTCGCCGTGCCCTTTGGCCGTGTCCCGCGCTTCGGCTCGCCCCCATCAGCCCGCGCCCGACCCCTGGCCCCAGCGCCAACCTCCGGCCGCCCTTCGCCGGCTTTTCCCCGACTCTCCAGCGTGCCCTAGCTCCGGCCCCGACGCCTCTAGCACCTTTTTGTCGGCATTCTTCGCCGGCGCAGCCTCTGAGCACCACTCCCAGCGCTGTTCCAGCGCCCGTCGTGCCTCGGACCCCGATCCAGCGTTTTCTCCGCTGTTGCCGAGCCCGGACAACATTCCAGCGCTGTTCCGAGTTGTCGTCGCTGTTCGGAGTTCTTATTTCTTTCTCTATTTAACATCTGAGAGCTCTAGCCGAGCAACCTGAGGTATAACCCCTGTCCCGCCCTTTTCTTTACAGTCTGTGATGAGAATGGTCCCCGATTCCCCTTGGGAATTCGGTTTAGCGACGTCGTATTTTTCCAGAACCTTCGGAAAGGTTCTGTTGATTATTTTGGATTTTCGAAACTTTTCGGGCATTGGTTTTTGGTATGTTTTGAGCTTTCTGGATTTTTCCGGTAGCTTTCTGTGACGTTTTTAGGTTGGAATCGGACTTCCGAAATTATTTCGGGTCGTTCCGAATTTATCTGTGGATTGGTTGTGGATTATTATATATATACATATTTGGGATTCCCTGGTTTGGGATTTGTAGGAAAGATTATCGGCCTATTTTCCAGTTTTTGGGTTGACCAAAAACAGAGGAGATGCTGCCGGATTTTTCCGTAAATTCTAGAATATTTTAAAAATGAATTTAAAATGGATTTCGGGATTTTATTTAATATTTAGATTTTGGGCGACGACCGTATCGGTCAATGGGCCCGGCTAAGTGCAAACGAATCCGGCTTCGCCCGGACGTTGAGGCATTAACCTAGTTGAAGATTGGACCATATCTTAGACTCTATAAATAAATATTTTATATTTATTTTTACCATTTAATTTTATTCATATTTAATTTATTGAAAGTTCAGGACTAACGGCAGTTTTATCTTATTTCAATTTATGTAAAGAAATTGTAAATGGGCATAAGCCCAGCTGGTTGTTGGTCTGTAATTATATTTGGTAGTATAGGTTTGGTTGTCGCTGATTTTGCGAGTTTTTGGTCGCGTTCGAATAAATTGAATAAAAAGTATTTTCGTATAAAAATTAATAAGATTTTCTCACCTAAAATCTATCAGTTTTAATATTAATTAAAGATCATGTATTCCTCACTAAATAAGAAATTAGTTTTATATTTATAAATTAATCTGGCATCGACGAGCTTTCCAAATTCAAAGCATAAAACGATCTTTCCCTCGTATTAAAATTAACTCACAAATAAGCGTGTTTCCGTGTTTGGTTAAATAAAGAATTAAAATTGGATTAGGACAAAAATAGAGATTTCAACTAGCGTAGCTCGATTGGTAAACCTGGAATCTGAGTCAATTTCTCGAATGTAGGAATTCGAGGACGATTCTGAATTCCTGTCTTGAAGTCTTCATCCTCTCCAGTCAGGTTCATTTTTGAGGCAAGTATAGTTTGTGTTAGTTTTACAGTTATCTTTATAATCGTTTTACTGCATGTTTAAACCACGATGCAAACACGAAACTCTCGCGGAGAGTACTGATTGTGACTACTGTACTGATTGGGGACTGGGGGAATAGAGTAATGATTATGACCAAAGCCAAACTGTAACTTAGAACTGTATTAGCTTACCCCTCACACACACGGGGATAAGCCGAATCATATCAATATGATACAACTGTACATCCCAAGCCGGTCATAAATTATTGCCTGTTCAAATTACACTATTTTACTGCTGAAAACTGTTCATCTTTAAACTGTTTAAAACTGCATGATTCTATTATTTACTTTAACTGTTTTAAATTAGCATGAATTGTACTTTGCTCCCTCCTGACTGGAGATACATTTTTAGGGGATATTGAGGATGCTGAGCTGTTAATCAGCAGCTACTACGACCTTGTTCTGTACCCAGTAGTGCTGCCAGAGTCCCCATTGGAGGACGTTGGGACTGAGGCCGATGATCCGGCTGATAGATAGTTTTTCTTTTCTGCATTGTTGTTATTTTCATTTTTGTTATTTCATTTCAGAACATTTTCCCATTTGTATTTAAATTTCATGTTTAATAGAATTTCATTTCCGAATTTGAGTTGTGACAAACATAGTTGTTGTTGTATGGTTACCTGCTAATGGAACAGCTTACTGCCGTCGTCTCAACAACGGTACAGGCTGGGCATGATCCTGTTCGACCCAATTAGTTGGGATCGGGTCGTGACATATTTTTAGTGGTGGCCCATGCAGGTCCTACAACAACTTAGGAAAACATACCTAAAAAATAATTAGAACACTAGAACATTGATTTGTCACGACATAGGACCGAATTATATATACATAAATATTTTTGTTTGATTATAGACTGGTAGGATACCTTGCTTATGTTTGTACCCTAAACCTTCCAGATTATGACCAAGGAGAAGACCACCCCTGCTGGCGATAAGGTGTCATCATCTGAACACACCCCATCTCCTCCAGCACGTCCAGACCCTTCACCGTTGCAGCTGACCGACCGTCCCCATCAATCTCCAGCACTCCACGGCGCTTACGCCACTACTTCTCAAGCAGCGAACCCTACACTTCCCCGGGCTGAGCCACAGATCCCTGCGGTAGTGCCCGTACCAGCTGCCCCACCAGTGCCCGTGGATCCCACTGACCTAGTGGGAATGCTACGAGGAGTGCTTGAAGCCTAGAGAGCCCAAGCAGAAGCCCATCGAGAACAGACTACAGCCCAAGCTGCAGCCCATCACGAGCAGACCGCGATCATAAGAGAAGGCATGGAGAATGCCCACAACGTGGCTATGGCTGCCCTCGAGAGAGGAGGAACCACTTCATCAGAGCCATGACCTGCCAAGTTAAGCATGATTCAGGAGTTAAGTTATATTTCATTAAGGCCATTCTTTTGATTAGAGGCGTATAATTACATAAAGGTTGGAGATATAGAGAGATTTAAGAAGCAAGGCCCTCGACCTTTCAAAGGAACCGAGGGTATCATCTACGCCGATGAATGTATAGACAGCATGGAGTGTCTCTTGAGCGTCGCTCGGCTCCCAGAGGACCTCAAGACTGAAGCTGTAGGACTCCAACTACAGGATGTGGCGAGCACCTGGTATCGGAATGAACCCCGACTCCAGGACAAGCAGCTCGACTGGGACACCTTCAAGAGGCTGTTCCGCAGGAAGTTCTTTCCAACATCTGAGATGCGGGAGATGGAAAGGCAATTCCAGGACCTGAAGCAAGGGAATATGACGGTCAGCGAATATGCGGCAGAGTTCGGCCGACTAAGCCGCTTTGCCCAGAACCTGGTAGCTGACCCCAAGGATCGTGCTGAACGATTCAGGTATGGCCTAAGAGAAGAGATTCGCACCCCTGTGATCACAGGTGGCGCCAAGACTTATGAGAGGATCCTGATATGAGCTCAGGACGTGGAGAAGAGCCAGCTACCACGATCCAAGAGGGAGTATCCTGGAACTAGCAACTTCCAGGGTAACCAGAAGAGGCCCAACAATAACAACAACAGGCCTTCGTACCACCAGCAGTAGCACCATCAGGCAAGGACAAATGACAAAGCGCCTCAGAAGCAGATCCCTGTCTGTAATTTTTACAAGAGGCCGGGACATCAGTCAAACATATGCAGGAAGAAGCTAGGACACTGCCTAGTTTATGGGTCTGCCACCCACCAAGTGAGAGACTGCCCCTCATCAGTTCACCGGACCGGAACCAATCAGCAAAGAGCTCCCCTACCGACTCAGCAACAACGGTTCGGACAGCACCAGCAGAAGATCGGGAAAGCTTTTGCCCTAGCAGCTGATGTGCATGAACCAGAGCAGGAACCCACCGCTGATGTCATCACAGGTTCTATTTATGTGTTTTCACATCCTGTTCTAGCATTATTTGATTCGGGTGCATCACATAGTTTTATATCATTAGAGTTTATTTCTGCACACCACCTAGATACGGGACTTAGCAAGGTGATTAGTAGAGTTATGACCGATGGTGGACCCATACCCATCAATGAGGCTTGCAATTGTCCCATAACCATCTCAGGACATCAGTTTTTAACACCCTTACTAGTGATGCCCCTACCCAATTATGATGTAGTCCTAGGGATAGACTGGTTAAGTGAACAGCATGCGCTGATAGATTGTCACCGAGGTTGTGTCATCTTCAGCCCACCAGGAGAACCGGAGTTTGAAATCTCTCGAGCTCCGGAAGATATGAAGAGTGTCACCTACTCCTCTATCACCGAAGAACCCGGGCCTCCTCACCCTATCATCGCGGAATTTATGGACGTCTTTCCAGATAGTCTTCCAGGATTACCGCCGGATCGAGGTGTGGAATTCACCATCGATCTAGTACCCGGCTCTTCCTCTATTTCTCGAGGATGCTACAGAGTCAACCCCAAGGAGGCCAAGGAGATGAAGGATCAGATCGACGAGCTGAAGGCACAAGGATTTATCAGAGACAGGGCTTCACCCTGGGGAGCACCAGTTTTGTTCGTACCCAAGAAGGATGGAACCGTGCGGATGTACATCGACTACCGGGCGCTGAACAATATCACTATCAAGAACAAGTACCCCCTGCCCCGGATCGATGACCTGTTTGATCAACTGAGCGGAGCCAAGGTATTTTCAAAGATAGATCTCAGATCAGGCTATCATCAAATCAAGGTCAGGAAGGAGGATATTCCCAAGACGGCGTTCAACACCAAGTATGGACAATTTGAATTCTTGGTCATGCCGTTTGGACTGACGAATGCTCCTGCGGTATTCATGAACCTCATGAACAAGGTTTTTCATGAATATCTGGATCAGTTTGTTGTTGTCTTTATCGATGGCATACTGATCTACTCGAAGACGGAGGAAGAGCATGAAGAGCACTTGAGGAAAGTACTGAGTACCTTGAGGAAGGAGAAGCTCTATGGTAAGCTATCCAAATGCGAATTCTTTTTAGACAAAGTGGAATTTTTGGGCTATGTTGTCACAGGAAAAGGAATTTCGGTGGATCCAAAGAAGATAGCTGCTATTGAGAAGTGGACTGCACCAAGCTCGGTTGTAGAGATCAGGAGCTTTTTGGGACTAGCTGGCTACTACCGGAAGTTCGTGAAGGATTTCTCTAAGATTGCGGAACCAATGACGAAGCTTACCAGGAAGAACGAGGAGTTCATATGGTCTGAAGCGTGCCAGTCAGCTTTTGAGGAACTGAAGAAGAGGCTTACAACGGCGCCGATACTTGCGCTACCCGCAGGAACCGGCGGTTTCTCAATCTATAGTGATGCTTCCGGTAAGGGACTGGGCTGCGTTCTTCAACAACACGGGAAAGTAATTGCCTATGCATCTAGACAATTACGGACTCATGAGAAGAACTATCCCACACATGATTTGGAGCTTGCAGCGGTGAAATTTGCTTTGAAGCTATGGAAGCACTACCTGTATGGAGAGAGAGTAGAAATATTTACAGACCACAAAAGTCTGAAATATGTTTTCACTCAGAAGGAGCTGAACATGAGACAGAGACGATGGCTGGAGCTAATGAAGGATTTTGATATCAACCTGCAGTATCATCCGGGTAAGGCTAATGTTGTTGCAGTGCACTTAGTCGATACCCGATGACAATGTTCTTGACCAAGGAGCGCCATTTGCTGGAGGACATGGAGAAGCTTGGATTAGAGATTGTACTGCCCGAGGAGGAGATGAAAAAATTTGGAAGAGAAGCCACCGTACCAGGAGATGAATCATCATTGATGCAGTTGCAAGTACATTCGAGTCTTATGGACAGGATCAAGGAGGCACAATTCCAAGACGAGACGCTTTACAAACTCAAAGACCAAGTGCTGGCAGGGACACTTGAAGGATTCTCAATCGCCAGCGACGGAGCACTGAAGAATGGTACGAGGCTGTGCGTACCAACTGGCGAACTGAGGAACGAGCTGATGCAAGAAGCGCACCAGTCGCAGTATTCCATACACCCAGGAGCCAACAAAATGTACCGGGATATGCGAACTATAGTATGGTGGTACGGAATGAAGAAGGATGTATCCAGGTATGTGGCAAGATGTTTAATTTGTCAGCAAGTTAAAGCTAGCAGGCAGAGACCAGCAGGACTATTGCAGCCGCTTGACATCCCGGAATGGAAATGGGAGCACATAACGATAGATTTTGTATCGGGACTGCCTCGATCCCAAGGAGGAAAGGATGCCATTTGGGTTATCGTGGACCGACTGACGAAGTCAGCTCACTTTATCCCCTTTAAGGTTTGTCTATCCACCGAGAAGTTGGCAGTACTGTACATGCGGCACATCTACCGGATTCATGGAGTTCCGATAAGTATCGTATCTGACAGAGATACTAGATTTACCTCTCACTTTTGGAAGAGTTTGCATGACAGCTTGGGAACCCAATTGAAGTTCAGCACCGCCTACCACCCCCAGACTGACGGGCAATCGAAGAGAACAATCCAGACGCAAGAAGACATGCTGAGATCCTACGTTCTGGAATTTGGAAGGTCTTGGGAAGACCATTTGCACTTGGTAGAGTTCTCTTACAACAACAGCTACCAAGCTAGCATCGGGATGACACCGTTCGAGGCACCCTATGGACGTCATTGCCGCACTCTATTTGCTTGGGACGACGTCGGAGAACGAATGTTGCTTGGACCTGAGATGGTGACCAAAGCAGCAGAGAAGGTGAGAATGATCAGAGACAAGCTCAGGATTGCCCAAGACAGACAGAAGCATTGGGCTGATTGCAGCAGACGGCCTTTGGAGTTTGAAGAAGGCGACAGTGTGTTTGTGAAGATCTCGCCTACCAGGGGAACAATCCGTTTCGGTAGAACAGGAAAGTTAAGCCCCAGGTACATTGGTCTATTTGAAGTACTTAGCAGGATTGGAGAAGTGATGTATCGTGTGGCTCTACCCCCAAGTCTCGAAGGCGTTCACAACATCTTCCATGTCTCGCAGCTGAGATGCTACATCCCGGACCCGAGCCATATCTTGGACCATTCAGAACTGGAGATTGGACCCAGCCTCACAGTGCCAGAGAAGCCAGTGGCGATATTGGACAGAGGCGAGAAGAGAACCCGTAACACCGTGACGCCGATAGCCAGAGTGATGTGGCGGCACAACTCACCAGGCGAGTCGACCTGGGAGGGAGAAGACCAGATGCGGGAGCAGTACCCGTACCTATTTGAGACTTAAGGTAATCCCTAACCTTGCCTTTAAATTTCGAGGACAAAATTTTCTAAGGAGGGAAGATTATGAAACCCAATTCTTGTGTTATAAATTATTATTAGTATTCTATTAGTATTATTATAATTATTATGATTTTAGAGTGTTAAAATTGTTTCAAAATTAATTAACAGGGATATTTGGATTCAAACCCAGACCCGAGCCCCGAACCCGACTTCGAACCCATCTCTTTTTCCTTAAAAAAAAATTGCTTAAAGTAAACAATTTAGAAAAGGATATTTTTATTCTTATTTAGAAAAAGAAAAGAGAAAGAGAAGAAAAAAAATCCTAACAGCTACCCCCTCACCCGCTCAGCACCCACGACCGAGCCTCTTCCCCATTTTACTCCCCTTCTTCCCCTCACCTCCTCTCAAACCCTCATTATTCTCCTCCACTCTTCTTCTTCTCCTTCTTAAAATCCCTCCCCTCATTCCCTCTTTCCTCCAGAACTCCCAAACCCTCTCTCCCCCGCACCCGCGAGCACACCCCGGTGCCCCGAAGCACCGCCCGACCCGCCGGCCTCCCTCCGGCCCGACGCCGCCGGCCTCCAGCCCCCTTCACCGCGCCCCGCGCTTCGGCTCGCTGCCATCAGCCCGCGCCCGACCCCCTGGCCCCAGCGCCAACCTCCAGCCGCCCTTCGCCGGCTTTTCCCCGACTCTCCAGCGTGCCCTAGCTCCGGCCCCGACGCCTCCAACGCCTTTTCGTCGGCATTCTTCGCCGGCACAGCCTCTGAGCACCACTCCCAGCGCTGTTCCAGCGCCCGTCGCGCCTCGAACCCCGATCCAGCATTTTCTCCACTGTTGTCGAGCCCGGACAATATTCCAGCGCTGTTCCGAGTTGTCGTCGCTGTTCGGAGCTCTTATTTCTTTCTCTATTTAACATCTGAGAGCTCTAGCCGAGCAACCTGAGGTATAACCCCTGTCCCGCCCTTTTTTTACAGTCTGTGATGAGAGTGGTCCCCGATTCCCTTTGGGAATTCGGTTTAGCGACGTCGTATTTTTCCAGAACCTTCGAAAAGGTTCTGTTGATTATTTTAGATTTCCGAAACTTTTCGGGAATTGGTTTTTGGTATGTTTTGAGCTTTCTGGATTTTTCTGGTAGCTTTCTGTGACGTTTTTGGGTTGGAATCGGACTTCCGAAATTATTTCTGGTCGTTTCGAATTTATCTGTGGATTGGTTGTGGATTGTTATATATATAGATATTTGGGATTCCCTGGTTTGGGATTTGCAGGAAAGATTATCGGCCTATTTCCCAGTTTTTGGGTTGACCAAAAATAGAGGAGATGCTGCCGGATTTTTCCGTAAATTCTAGAATATTTTAAAACTGAATTTAAAATGGATTTCGGGATTTTATTTAATATTTAGATTTTGGGCGACGACCGTATCGGTCAATGGGCCCGGCTAAGTGCAAACGAAATCGGATTCGCCCGGACGTTGAGGCATTAGCCTAGTTGAAGATTGGACCATATCTGAGACTCTATAAATAAATATTTTATCTTTATTTTTACCATTTAATTTTATTCATATTTAATTCATTGAAAGTTCAGGACTAACGGCAGTTTTGTCTTATTTCAATTTATGTAAATAAATTGTAAATGGGCAAAAGTCCAACTGGTTGTTGGTCTGTAATTATATTTGGTAGTATAGGTTTGGTTGTCGCTGATTTTACGAGTTTTTGGTAGCGTTCGAATAAATTGAATAAAAAGTATTTTCATATAAAAATTAATAAGATTTTCTCACCTAAAATCTATCAGTTTTAATATTAATTAAAGATCATGTATTCCTCACTAAATAAGAAATTAGTTTTATATTTATAAATTAATCTGGCATCGACGAGTTTTCCAAATTCAAAGTATAAAACGATCTTTCCCTCGTATTAAAATTAACTCACAAATAAGCGTATTTCCGTGTTTGGTTAAATAAAGAATTAAAATTGGATTAGGACACAAATAGAGATTTCAACTAGCGTAGCTAGATTGGTAAACCTGGAATCTGAGTCAATTTCTCGAATGTAGGAATTCGAGGACGATTCTGAATTCCTGTCTTGAAGTCTTCATCCTCTCCACTCAAGTTCATTTTTGAGGCAAGTATAGTTTGTGTTAGTTTTACAGTTATCTTTATAATCATTTTACTGTATGTTTAAACCACGATGCAAACACGAAACTCTCGCGGAGAGTACTGATTGTGACTACTGTACTGATTGGGGACTGGGGGAATAGAGTAATGATTATGACCAAAGCCAAACTGTAACTTAGAACTGTATTAGCTTACCCCTCACACACACGGGGATAAGCCGAATCGTATCAATAGGAAACAACTGTACATCCCAAGCCGGTCATAAATCATTGCCTGTTCAAATCACACTGTTTTACTACTGAAAACTGTTCATCTTTAAACTGTTTAAAACTGCATGATTCTATTATTTACTTTAACTGTTTTAAATTAGCATGAATTGTACTTTGCTCCCTCCTGACTGGAGATACATTTTTAGGGGATATTGAGGATGCTGAGCTGTTAATCAGCAGCTACTACGACCCTGTCCTGTACCCAGTAGTGCTGCCAGAGTCTCCATTGGAGGACGTTGGGACTGAGGCCGATGATCCGGCTGATAGATAGTTTTTCTTTTCTGTATTGTTGTTATTTTCATTTCTGTTATTTCATTTCAGAACATTTTTCCATTTGTATTTAAATTTCAAGTTTAATAAAATTTCATTTCCGAATTTGAGTTATGACAAACATAGTTGTTGTTGTATGGTTACCTGCTAATGGAACAGCTTACTGCCGCCGTCTCAACAACGGTGCAGGCTGGGCATGATCCGGTTCGACCCAATTAGTTGGGATCGGGTCGTGACAATTGATCAGAGCGCCTGTTTGGTGTTGGATCAGAGGGCACAACATTCACTTAACCACCCCGGTGCTTGGCCTTGCCATGCGCCTGATGGGGGTGCAAAGGTGGCACTCTCCTCCAATGATTTGCGTAACGTGATCACTCACAAACGCCGATCAGAAGAGTCGACTGACAAGCACAATGCACCCCTCACAGGGCACACTTGTGCTGTAGTCACCATCAACTGCTATTACAAGGCAGAGCTGCCACCAAGACAGTCGGTGTTCCAGCGGCTGCAATCATCAACACCCCTCCGACTTCGCCTCGGGAAGAAGGTGTCAACAAAAGAGGAGCCAGAACTAAAGGTTGCTTCATGCAATGTAATCTCCAACTCCTCGTCAGTCCGAAAAGCGACTGGCAATTCCTCGTCCTCGTCCAAGAGCCAGTCGAGGAAAACCAAGACAACTATCCCGTCCTCCGGGGTGTTTGAGGGCACTCGGGGGAGAAAGAAGATCTTGGAGGAAGCTGGGGGTTGTCAAGCCCTCGTTGATCCTCCTTTTGAAGACAAAGATGTCCTCCAAAGCACAGCTCGGGTGGACCTTCATCCTGGAGACGAAATCAGCCTCCCGGACATAGCTCGGGGTAGTTTATCCTCCGTAGATCCGCATCTCGAAGACGAAGACCTCCAAAACAGATCTGGAGGCAATCAGGCCTTTGCGGATACTTCTCCCGAAGACGAGGGTGTCCTCCAAAACGTAGCTGGAGGTAGCCAGGATGAAGCTCCAGGAGAGGCAACTCCCCTACAAGAGAGTGAGGCCGAAAGCGAAGCCTCAACTGATCCATCCGACTCCAGCCGTGTCATGACAGTGTACATGACTGGGGGTGATACTAAACCTGATGCGCCGCCAGCAGACCTCGTCCAGCTCATGGATACCCTGGAGGGAGGACTCAAAACCCTCTCTGCCTCTATGCAAACACTGACTCAAGCAATATTTGAAATACGGTCCGCTTTGGCCAGGGCACCGTCTACTAGTCCTGACCCAGGGGCCAATGGAGAATCAAGTATACCCCTTCAACGGGTATCCTTGGATACAGGTCACCGCGAGGCACCTCGAACATCGGAGCCCTCAAATGCTTAACTCCAGGTGGTACCGCCTTTCCCGACTCCTAGCTCCACGGAAGATATGGTCGAGATGATCAGGGACTTGCACGAGCGCTTTGAGTCCAAGACGAGACAAGAGGAGCGCCAAAAAATGGGGATTCCCCAACCTTATCCCCTCGAGTGGAATAAAGTGGTTTATCCTCCTAAGTATAAACCACAGACACTGACGCCATACGACGGGAAGGACCCTCCGCGTCACTATCTGACGTATTTCCAGTCTCAGACGGGATATCTCCCGAAGGAGGACGCACTACTCACCAGCATATTTGTCGGGGCCCTGAAAGGAGTGGCGTAGGACTGGTACTGCAGTCTCCCCGATAACTCCATATCTTTCTTCGACGACTTGACGCGTCTCTTCCTCGACCGTTTCTACGACGGCGGGAAGGACATGACAATGGCGTCCCTCATAGAGATACGCCAGAAGGAGAAGGAAACAGTTCGAGTATTCATCGAACGCTTACGACAGGCTTGCTTCAGACTGCCCCCGGGCATGCCAGAACACGTGCTCCTCTCCTCCTACAGCATGAACATGCTGCCTGCAATCAAACTCTGGCTCAACTCTACTCCTCCTTCCGACTGGAGTTCCTTGATCGAGGCCGAAGCAGCAGAAAAGAAGGCGTCCAATGCTCGCCTTCTGGGGGTTAGTTTCCCTGCCTTTGAAGACAAGGGGAGACGGCCTGCATCCAGCAACCCCGGCCGAGAGACGAAAGGGAAACAGGCATTGACTGTCAATGCCTCTAAAGGTGCATCAGCACCTACTCAGAAGCTTCCACTTGCACCAAGGCCAAAGGAGATTTATTCTTTCAACGATGAAGACACCCTGTAACTCTTTGAGATACTGAAGCAGGGTGACAAGATCAAGTTGCCGGACCCGAAGCGTCCCGACGAGGTTGGAAAAGTGGACAATCTGAGGTACTGTCACTACCATCGGTTTGTCGGACACCGAACTAAGGACTGTTACGTCCTTAAAAACTACATCCAACGCATGATCAATGCGGATGTCATCTCCGTCGACTACGAGGAGAAAACGGTCTCGGCCAACCTGGTGTCACTCCAATTTGGTACCTTACTGCCCACTACAACACAAGATGGCGTCGTCCCCATCCCAAAGGCGACAATGCAGGTGGTTAACTTACCACCTACTCGTGACAACGTCAGTGGACTCATCCCACTCACTACATCCCGAGGAGAGGTCTTATGGGTTCACCCTGATCTTGTCTCCGAGGTCACTCAACCGGAGGTACGCTCTGCCTCCAAAACTAAGGGGAGAAAGATCAAGTCTTGCCGCATGGTCTCTTCCTCTGCGGAAGAGGCACTTTCTGTATAGACGCGTTCACATCAGAACGTCCAACCCGACGAAGCTGTCGTCGAGGTGGTGCCTTCTTGCACCATCCCTGCTGCCCAGGAAGAGGGCACATCCAAGCCCCCAGCAGCCAATAAGCAGAAGCATGCAGAGGATCGTTTCGACAGGCCTCTAAGAAAGAAGAATGCTTCGGGGCTAGCCAAGCCCCACAACTTCGACATACTGGCACAACTTGCCAGTACTCCTGCCCGCCTATCTCTGTTCAAGCTCCTTCGTCTTTCCAAGGACACTCGGGAAGCTCTCTGCGAAGCCCTAAAGGATGCTGAGTCCTTCATTAGCCAGGTCAAGCAGCCTGAGGATACTCTGACTACATGTGCGCACAGTCATTGTGCGGATGAAGTTATCCCCAATATAACTTTCACCCAACAAGACATGCTGCTCAAGCACAACCGACACAACAGGCCACTGTATTATACAGGGTATATCGGTTCCGTCAAGGTGAAGCAGAAATATGAAAGTACAACAACGACAAGATAATAACCAAGACAACATATGATGATACATTTTACAAGAAACATCTAAGTCCAGATAGTATATTCTATAAGAAACATCAAAGTTCAGATAGTACATTCTACAAGAAACATCTAAGTCCAGATAGTACATTCTAAAAGAAACATCTAAAAAATGAAAGTACATCTCTCTCAATCATCTTCAGAATATTCATCTTGTTCGTCTTCCTCGACCTCATCTTCCTCTTTTTCTTCCTCCTCATCTTTAGTTTCATCTTCGCCTTCGTCGGCTTTGCCTTCCTCTTCGGATAATTCTACATCTTCTATATTAGTCGTGTAATGCATAACTTCTGTGGAGTCCACATCAATAATATTGGTTACAAGAGGTAGCTCGTCCTCCTGATAAGCTTTTTCGTCAACATCAAAAGTATCTCTAGCTTTAGTCTAGCATACTGCCCACCAGTCAGACTTCGTTGCTCCCCGTCTCGGATAAGCTGTGAAGTACATGAGCTGAACTTGAGTTGATAAGACAAATGGTTCGTAGCCTTGATATCTACGCTTGTAGTTTATATCCACAAGACCATGCTTGTCAATTTTCCAACCTTGATTTTCAATCGGATCGAACCATTCACACTTGAACAACATGATCTTTGCTGGTTCTCTGCCATAATTATATGTCAACTCCACAATCTCTCGCAAGATGCCAAAGAAATCATTTCCTGGATCGACGTCTTTGTAGTTCGAAGATTTGCTACACAAACAACTATTTTTCGTGGAATCACGATCCAGGAAGCTGTCTCTGATCGAAGCATTTGTCGACTTAAACCTAAAGCCATTGACACAGTAACTTGGCCATATTTTAACAAAAGTAATTGGTTTCTTGGCAAAAGTTCTAATTAATTCAATCTCTGGTGAAATTAGACGATCGACCTGAATACCAAAGAAGAGATAGTAAGTTTTTTATTGCGCAGTTGCATTAGAAAAGGCCAGTAATTACCGAGTTGCTTACATATTCGCTCAACCAAGAAGGAAAATGACGTCTCATTTCTTGTTCTAATGCTTCGTCTGTTAGGTAGGGTCTAACCGACCTCAACTCCTCATTATATGTGCTGAAAAATAATAAAGCAACAGCCGATTAGTACAATAATATTAGCTTATACTATTACATTGAGATGACGTAAACTCATCATTAATTACTTACCCCTCTAGCTTCTCCACTTTATCCTTATTGCAATTGAGTAATATATACAACTGAGCAGCCCTTAGCTCTTCGTCATTCAAATATCTCTTCTTCATTTTCCCCGAAGGCTTTCCGGACGCATTGAATACTTTCAGTATTCCATCATTAGATTCTTGATATGATCCGTCGTCGTTTCTCGTAGCCCTCATTCTATTCGTAGCAACATGAGGTTTGAAATATGTTGAGCAAAAGTTTGTAATCTCCTCGAGAATATAGACTTCACAAATAGAACCCTCGACCCGAGCCTTGTTTTTTACCTTCTCTTTTTTTAGGTGGTTCAAATGCCGCTCAAACGGGTACATCCACCGATAACCGATGGGCCCACCAACACATGCCTCATAGGAAAGATGAATTGGCAAATGCTCTATGGAGTCGAAGAATCCAGAAGGAAATACCTTCTCGAACTTGCACAGTGTTACCGCAATATCGTTATCCTACTTTTCTAGACAATCGACGAGAAACTTAGTAGAACAAAGATCTCTAAAGAATATGCTAAGCACGGTCAATGGATCCCAAACAACCTGGGATAAGAATTCCCGAAATGCAATCGGAATTAACCTCTCCATGAATACGTGACAATCATGGCCCTTCATACCTGTCAGTTTGTTCTCCTTGAGGTCGACGCATCTTCTCAAGTTTGAAATATACCCGTCTGGAAATTTCAGATCTTGAATCCACCTACAAAGTCTGACTTTATCCTCATTCTCCAGTGAGAAAATTGCCTTAGGCTGCTTCAACTTCCCATTCCCCTCCTCTATCAAATTCAATGCAAGACGGCTACATATTTCTTCCAAGTCCAATCTAGCCTTTGGATTGTCTTTCATCTTCCCCTTTACGTCTATTACAGTATTAATTATGTTGTCAAACAGATTCTTCTTGATATGCATGACATCAAGGTTATGTCTAATCAGATTGGTGCTCTAATATGGCAGATCCCAGAATATACTCCTCTTCGTCCAGTTATGAGTGTGAGCAAATCCGTCACACTTGCAGCCCGTAGTAGGCTCTTTAATATCCTTTGGTAAATCTTTTACCTTTTTCCATATCGTGTATCCGGGCCACCTGGGCGGGGGATTAGCCTTCTTTACAATGCCAGCACGAAAAGCATTCCTGCTCCTCCGGTACGGATGATCCTTCGGCAGGAATTGTCGATGACAATCGAAGAAGCACGGTTTGTCTCCGTATTTTAAATGGAAAGCCTTAGTACGGTCCATGCAATACGGACATAAAAGACAACCATGCATGCTCCATCCAAACAACATACCATAGGCCGAAAAGTCGTTGATGGTCCACATAAGTGCTGCCCGCATCTGAAAATTTTGATTTCTAGATACATCATACGTGTTGGAACCTATTTCCCACAGCTGATTCAACTCATCAATCAATGGCTATAAATACACATCGATGTTCCTTTTCGAATTGTTCGGACCTGGGATAATAACGGTGAGGAACATATACGGCGTCTTCATGCACATCCAAGGCGGTAGATTGTACTGTAGAAGCATAGAATTTCAGGTGCACCTACAGGCCAGAATTCCTATACGCCTAACATTTCATGCGCCAGGGAGCTCAAACGAAGTACTTGGCACAGCAATACAGCAAAAGTATAGACATCAAAAGAAGATTTTTGTTTCATATAAATCTATTACATGTCTAAAAAAGGCTTTACAAAGGAGAATTTCTATAAAAAGAAAGATCCTAAGACTACAGCCAGGCGCATCAAACTGCCATGCGCCTTCCGCCAGGCGCATCATCTGCCAGGAGCATCACTTCAACGTCTCAGTCAGGCATATTTATTTTAGCGTCTCACTTAGGCACATCACGGAGTCTCAGCATATGCGCTCACTTCGACCCGATCAAGTACTTCGACTAATAAAGCATTTATTGAGTAGAACAAGGGTGGGCGATCAACCCTACTCTAGCTGGAGGAAGAGCTCTCCAAAGCCCAAGGAAGAGGAGAGCACCGTAATTCCGATCTGCGGCTAAAGGAGCAGCTTTGGGATAGAACCAAAGTGTGCAGCTAACCCCACTCTAGCTGGAGGAAGAGCTCTCAAAAGGCCAAGGAAGATGGGGGCACCACAATTCCGATCTACGGCTCTTTCCGCATAACGGAGATGGGGCTCGAGCATCCCGATCTTTGGATGCAATAGGCACCTTCCGCCTGCCTCAGAAGCCCGCGATTCTGACTTTTGTATGTAACAGTCACCTTCGAGTGCATGAATGAAGACAATTCGTCGCATCTTCACCCTCGGGAGCATCTTGTCAACAGAATGTGCTCGAGCAAATAAGTTCATTCGGGAAGACGTGAGAGAACGAGAAGCAACTCTCTCCTTGCTGCAATCGGCCCATGCCGGGCAAATCAAACCCATATGCCAAGTGGCGGGCTCTCCGAATCCCGAGCAATGAATTTGTATTTATGGTAATGAACCTGACCCTTCGAATTCGGCCAAGTCAAAATGGCTATTTAAAGCACTCGAAGAACGCAACAATCGGACCAATAAAGATGCGTCATGCAAACGGATGTGCCAGTCAGACCGCACATCATACAGACGCACCCATCAGCATCAAGCGCCTCATAAGGATGCGCCCCATGCGTCCCTATGCGCCTAGTAGAACGCAGATCAATGTGCCCACTCGAAGGCCCATCACCCGCCAAAGAACATTAAATGCTGAAGTCTGACATGACAGCAGCCATACCTCGATGACAGAGCAGCTACAGCCTTTACAGAAAATGAAGTGCCACTGATGTCAGCGTCATCATAACTCTCTTCCGGCGGTTACAAGCCACGTGGCCGCCCAACCATTTGCATGCACCTCCGCAGCCATGCGCCCAAACTTTTGTATGCGCTTCAAGAGCCATGCGCCTCAGACCTTCCTCTGATCCCTAAAGACAGAGGTCAAGTCACTACTGAAGCTTCGCATGCGCCTCAAAAGCCATACACCCAGACTGGTTCGTAACTCCTAAAGGTTGTGAGCCAATATCTTCTCATGTGCCCAATCCCAGACACATCCTATCAGATTACTCTCCACCAAATCTGTGATCTTTGAGCTACGGATATGCGCCACGTGTCCTTTGACTCAATTTAGCCTATGAAGGGGTGCTAATCACCCAAGATCTCAGGAACTGAAAGATCCTCTCTCTGCTACGTGCCAGCCCATAAATACAGTATGAAGGATTCAACCCACAAATGATGGTGCATCATCCATGCGCCTCCCATAGCTCCAACCACGTGGCATCCCCACGCACAAGCGCATCCTACATATGCGCACATGAGCAGCCCAACCTGCTGCTTATAAATAGAGGGATCATTCCTTCTCACACACACACAGAGACATATACAAGGATGCACAGTCAAAGACAATCGCAACCAGAGCATCAGAGTTCACTCACAGAGATCAGAAGAGACACTCAACGTTTTCTTCTTCTCCGCAAGCTCCAGCACCCAGAGCAACTCAGACCTTCAGAGAATCGAAAACCGTCGTTAGATCGTCAACCGAGTCAACACATTACCACTCGTTCCATCGACACAGGGATCCAGATAAACAAAAGTGTACTCCTAGGACTACATCTAAGTCCTACATTGTAACACTGTTCTGTTTGTAATTGAAATTACAATCAAAAGATTTTAATGGCAAACAAGCTGGCGACTCTGCTGGGGACCTCTTTTGTCACGTCCCGATTCGTAGAGTCATTTATTCACATATTTTATCTCTTCAAATCGATCGTCCTCGGTTGTACGTGATGCCGTGCAAGTCTGGTATTGCACTTGTATAAGGCAAAGGTGGTACATAAATGATAATCTTCAAATAGGAACACATCACAGTAGCAGAAGTAGACAAATTAAAGTTAATTAGGACAACCTTCCTTATTGAATAGAAGTACATCACTTCTGTATAGTAGCAGAGATAAAAGGATAACTTGAAGTCACACAGAGATATATAGAACTTTATTCTCTTTATTGATAATTGAAGAAAAGTACAAGACTTGTATTGAAGTACAATGCTTACAACACATCTCACTTTACATTGAAACCCAACTAAACAATGCTATACAGCTTACATTTGATATTTGGATACATTGGATTACAACTCGATATACCGACTTGGCTTACAACACACTGGTATCACTGATTACAATGTTCCATACATTATGCCCTTTACAAACAGAAGACATCATCTTGTACAAGGAGAGCTTCTGTATGCCCAACAAATCTTCGATGCTGCGGGACCAATCAAGCTAATCTTCGTGTGTAGAACATTCCAAACACGAGCACCTGCCCACAAAACGTGGGTCAGCACATCATCTATGTACTGGCAAGCAGAATCCAATCCACTCGCCTAAACCAACATTTAAGTAATCATTTAAGCAGCATTTATTAGAATGATCTTTTTACTTGGGGTCTAGCATCAGTTTATAGTTCTTGAGCAGAAACATTGAAGTAAACATGTCATAACATGGTATAGCATTTCTTTGTGTAAGGCATCATCTAAGCAACATTGAGTTAACACGTTGAAAATATTATAGAAATACTTTCGGAAGGCCTCGTTTAGCATACTTGGTGCTATCATTCAACAGGTTATAGCAATGATCTAAAAGGCAATGCATCAGCAAATTTATGTTTAACATATTCAGCATGTTATAGAGTTTCTCATTTTAAAGGCAACAACGCAGCATCATTTCATTTAGCATGTTAAGCAGGCAAGTTGAACCAATATATATAATATCACAATTATGTGATTCCTTACCGATAGCCGACTTCTCATACCTGCGTCAAATACAGGTTATCATATATACTTACGCTGCCTGCACAAAACATTCATTAGCATGCATCCTGACTACATGGTCACTGGTATTGTTAAACCATATGGACTCTTTTTATTTCATTTCATTTCAAGATAATGCGGTCAGCATAGTAGGTGGCGAGCCTCTATGCCACCCCGCCTTATCCGTGCTCCATGTAACACCCAGTTTCTGGAATGAGGGTATTTTTGAAATTTTGTATTTATAATTATTATTTATTTGTATTTAACTCACATTATGATTTTGGTTATTTTTAATCAATTTAAAACTGTTTTAAGTCATGGCTTGTGATTTTGATGCCTTGCTAGTATAACCTGAGAGACTGTCTGACCTAGAGCCTGACCATGTCATTAGGATAATTTATTTCTACTTTTGAGCATGAGGGTATTTTGGTCATTTGGCCTCCTTGAATTATTTTATGAATTATTACATTGTTGATTGTTAATTTGACTTTTGACTAGCTGTAACTTAAGAGACTGTCCTAGATTTTGACCTTGACTTTGGTGACTTAGTTAACATGGTATGGACCCTAATCTAACTCAAATTGGTCTTGGTTGACTTAAGTTGGCTAAGTTTCATGAAGAGAATAGGAGGATTTTTGTATTGGACCAAAGGCTAAGGACTTGAGCTAGTTAGCTAGTGCAACTTGGCCCATAGCCTATTAGTAAAACCCTAACCCTAATTCTTTCCTTTATGACCAGCCAGCCACTAGGTCATTCCCTTCCCAATAAATAATCTCCTAATTAGTTCTTACCTCTTTTGTATTAAAAGAGCACATAGGAAAAAGAAAGGTTTGTCTATTCTTTTCCATTCTATAGATTCTCCATTTTAAATCCTTTTCCATTCTAATTTCTTGCATTAGAGCCTAATACCCTTCTATTTCCTGTGTATGGAGAGTAATCCCAGCCTTGGGACAATTTGGGAGCATTGGCTATCAAGGAGGAATCCCCATTTGGAGCTTTATCATGCTATTTGTATCTATAGGTAAAACTCCTCAAATTGTATTAATATTATGTTTTCTTTACATTTAGGGCTAGATCTAGGAGTCCCCTAGATGTCCCTGAAGTTTGAGCCAATTTCGTGTCCGTTTGGTGTCCATATCGGACACGTGTCATAGTGTACGTATATGTGTTCGATGAAATGTCACTTAGGAATTGATTTTCAATTTTTGTAAATCTAATTACATGAATTTGTAGATCTTAGTATGTACATTAATTTTTTTGAAGGGTGTTAGGTATTTCTGTGTCATTTTGTGTCGGTTTTTGGTGTTGGACACACGTGTATGACACGAGTATACTGTCCTGCATCACGGGCTGGATATCTCACTGTGTCGGACACGTGGACATGCCAAATTTTGGGAAATGTCAGGGCACTGACTGACATTATCCTCCCAAAATTTGGGGCTGTTTGGTGCAGTGTGCGAGGAGTTCTCCTCCTCGTACTGGCCGCACTGGCCGTGCGCGCGCTGTGCACGCGTGAAATTTAACCACTGACACGCACTTTTAATCTGGACACGGGGATGCAGTGCAGGGCCATGGACACGTAGCCCTATATGGGGCGAATACGTGGACGTGACCACGACATGTGTCGTGCAACGTGTCGTGTCCTAGAGTGACACACACGCGTGCACGACGTTGTGTGCCTGTGCAAGTGTCTGTGTGTGTTTCTAGACATGGACACGCCGTGTCCGGCTCTAGGGTGACACAAAAAGATTCCTGGGGACACGTGCACTTGTGTTTGATGTTTACCAACCAATAATATGTAGTATTAACTTGAATTTAGGTTTCGAAATTCAATTTTCTCCCTTTGCACTGATACACGAGTTGGTTTCAAATTCTGAGATTTATTCCTCTTTAAAAAAACTGATGTTAAATTGATGATTAACTTGCCATAACTAATTCATACATGTGTATTAGGTTGCCTTGATGTTGGTTACTGATTTGGTGTTAGGTTTTGGATTTCGAAAAGGATTTTGAATGTTGGATTGATATGCATTTCAGTTGAATTCCTGAAAATTGATTGCTGCTTTTTTAGACTAAAATGTGATGCTTAGAATTACATGTTAGATTCATGCATACAAGTGTTAGACACTGCTAGGATGAACTCTCATGATAAGTTAGGTTGTTAACACAAGAAATAAGATTTTGATCATGGGACTGGACTAAAACTGTCAACTGATACTTATTCAGGGTTCAAATTCTGATTTTAATCTTCTTTTCTAAAATTGATTAATGCTTTATTGCCATGTATGATTCATAAACATTTGTGATTGTTCACTGTTAGATCAATTCCTGTTGGTTTGAAGTAAACAAATGGGGCAAATGGATTTTGAATTTGGGTAGGCTGTCAACTGAGTAATGTGTTGGCTGATACCAAACAGGAACTGAATTCCTATTTTCTATTAAAATCCCTTAAACTGAAAATTCCCTTTACTAAACACAAACACTCAATGTTCCAATCACATACACATACACACACATTGTTTCCCTGTTACATGTCCACCCTCTACACACACACACACCCTCATTTGACACACTGTTTTCCAGATTTACAAATACACACACACCCACATGGTCACATGCACACCTAGGCTGTCACATTGATTTCCCTACAACCCTCACTGTTACATACAACACACTACCTACTTCCTATTTGAATTCATGTGACACTATCACTACTGCCATTACCATGTTTTTCCCTGATTGCACACATTGATTCAGTTTCCATACACATTACATTAAGTCCTTCCTGAGAATTCCTATTGATACACCCTCACATGTTCCATTAAATACTATCACACACACATGTTCCCCCTCCCTAACACTATATATATATATATATATATATATATATATATATATATATATATATATATATATATATATATATATATATATATAATATTAACATGTATCCTATATAAGTTTGAGTGTGTTCTTTATATAAATTAAATATATTATTAATGTATGTATATGTGAATGACACACTATGTTAACTTAATGTATATATTTATATATTGTATCTATTGTTGTATAGCCTAGTGTTAGAGTGACCTATGGGTGGTTGTTATATATATATATATATATATTTTTTTTTTTTGTTATATATATATATATATATATATATATATATATATATATATATATATATATATATATATATATATATAAATATATATATATATATATATATATATATATATATATATATATATATATAAAATATATATATATATATACATATATATATGTAACATTAACATGTATCCTATATAAGTTTGAGTGTGTTCTTTATATAAATTAAATATATTATTAATGTATGTATATGTGAATGACACACTATGTTAACTTAATGTATATATTTATATATTGTATCTATTGTTGTATAGCCTAGTGTTAGAGTGACCTATGGGTGGTTGTTTGACTAGAGTTGACCCAAAACCCTAGAATTGACCAAGGTTTGACCCAATAGTTCAAGATTGACTGGAGTTGACAAAAAGTCAACATTGAGTCTAGATGTGACCAATTGACCTAGTTTGACTAGTGTAGTTGACTTGGGTTGACCTAGTGTTGACCACGTTTGACTTCGACCTAGTTTGACCTAGACAGTTGACCAGGTTTGACTTAGAGTTGACTTTGACCTAAATTGACCTAGAAATCATGTAGATTGTATCGTAGACTTCACTTATCTTATTTTAAACATATTATAACCCATATTACTCTGTCTAGGACACTGTGACTCCGGTGTAGACATCTGATATTACACTATTCTTTTCAGAGTAGCAGGCGAGTACATTCTCTGATAGTTCTTCCATTTACTTGTCGTTTATTGTATTTTAGTTGTAGCTAGTTCTATCTGATTCTCTGTTTCAAACACGATTTGTTATTACTAGATCCATTTCATGTGACACTCACTTATTCATGTCTGGCCTCTATTTCTGGAATCACCTACTGGAATCACTCTGGAATCATTTACTGGAATCATTCGTGTATTGGCTGGACTTACACTTATTTTCGTGTCGGGTTATGGATTCACTTGTACTTGCTGGGCGGGGAAATATTGGAATAGGCATGTGAACATACCCAAATACTGGAACTACTCCCTTGGAATTATACTGGAATGATAGCCACCCCACACTTGGCCGAATGTGCGGTGTGCCGTATTACCTACAGCCGTTCACATGTCGATCCCGATATTTTTAAAACACACTGTTAGAGTATAGGCTGGACTCACCCTGGAATCTTTGATCACTGACTGGACTCACCTTATACCGGACTCATCTTGTGCTGGAATCACCTGGTATTGGATTATATTGTCTGGACTCACACATGACTCTTATTATACTGTCTGGACTTATATCGTGCTACTCTAGTTCAGCTAGAATATATTTTACAGTCTTTATTGCCATGATTCTCTTCTTGTTTAGTACTTTCCTCTCCTTGTATCTTAATTGTTCTATATATCATTACCTGTATAAAACTGCCATGATTCATCAATATAACTGCTTATAGTTTTCTGTCATTTACTTGGGATTTCTTGATGAGTTGTACTTGTTTCTGTCCTGACTGGACCTGTTGAAATTTTACAGATGATTGCCCTGAGGACACATGCCCTACACATTATGGACCCTTTGGTCCCGACACTCAGGAGTGATCGGGATTTAGTTTAGTAGACTTACATATGTTTTCTAGTAGAACTTGATATATTGGATTTGAGACTTGTGTTGTATTTAAGATTGTTGAGATTTGTTATTATTATAGTAGTCGCCTTTCTATTTCTTAGTTACTTGTTCTGTGTTATCTTATCGTGCTTAGACTGTGATTGAGTTATAATATCTTATACTTGTTCTCCGTTCGGAGTTGATCATGATGAGTACATATATACTGCATGAATTGATGGTTAGTTAGAGAATTAGAACAGCGTTCTACTGCCGACACTGCGGCGTAGGCTGGGTGCTGTTACGTACTCGTACCCTCACAGTGGGTGCAGGTCGTGACACTCCCATAGCACTCATCATTATTTCCTCCTAGGCCGAATCGGTCCCCAGGGCCCTAGGAACCGTTCGAGAAAATTATTGCTCAATCCTTGTATACAAGTTATCCCTGACCATGCGAATGCGTGTCCGACTCGATTTTGAACATAATCGCATGGTAAAATATATTAAAGAAGTAAAGGCAATAGTGCATCAATAGTCATATTCAATGACTTATTTATTTCATCATTACCATTATTTCATCCAGTGATCTCAACTATCCCAGCATTATTATTTCTCATTCATTGCTTCATTGCAACGTATCTCATATCATTCCTTTCTTAAGAGGAACGTAACATCCATTCATTTCATAGAAACATTTATTCATTTATTTATTCATTCATTCTTTCATTGCTTATAAGGGACATGCAACATTTTATATTCTAACATTCACAAGGCATCTTATTATTCAAGTATTTTGTCGTTTCAGCAGCATTAAACATAAGGAACAATGTTATCAATTCATTCTCAGGCATCGAATCACATTAGCAGTTCAATGTGTTGTACATTTCAATTATTCTCAACATAAGCATCTCTATTATTCAGCAACTAAAACATGGGATATTTAGGGACAATTCATAGCATTTTAATACTTTATTTTATTAAGCATAAAGGAGTAAGGAGGAGGGAGGACAGTTCCACTCACTTCCAATAAAGGGTCTTCCTGATCCGATCACACATAATTTTACTAAGCGTAGCTCAACCAGCGAGCCACGTTCCAATACCCATTTCGTCTAGCCAGCTAAGAGAGACTGCATCAGTCTCAATTCTCCCGATTCCCAACATAAGTCTCGGTCTAACATTCTGATAGCATCAAACAAGCCAACCAAATGCCTCGTACAGAGCGGGGCATTACATAATATACCACTCAGAAAAAGTTTCGTCCTCGAAACTTAAGGAAACAACTCTTCTACTAGATTCACTTAGTCACAACGAGTTATTCATTCAGCTTCAATTCAATATTTATTTCAGCACACTTGGTCATCTCAAAATAGCTATCAACTATACCATTTTAATCCATTAATAATTCGATCTGTCTTTCTCTTTTTCAATCACTTGCAACTTCTCATTGATTCACCAATATTTCCTTGTATTTCTATCTTGGTCGCAGCATATCACTTCGTTTGGATTCATACACATATTTTAGGCATCCCCAAAATATATGCATTTCAGCCAAAGTCTGCGCTAGTACGATAATTTCTTCCCATAATGTTATCTCAGTCGCAACCTATCACTTCGGCTGGATCTATACACATATTTTAGGCGTCCCCAAAACATATGTACTTCAGCCAACTTCTATGTTAGTGCGATTCGATCAGCCACGATATAACTCTCTTTTCTAAATCCGACTTAGCATCCTTTCAATTGACTTATCACTTTATTCACTTTGCCACAATCAGTATCTTCCAGGCCACAATACTTAATATCAGGGACAACTTGGTTAAGCTCTATACCCAAGCATAACATTTCTAACATTCGATCAAGGGTCTAACTTAGAGCCAAACATATCAAGGGTTCACAACATGCAATCACATTCCTTCCCAAATCCAACAATATTTCTCATCGAGGCAATTCATCTTTTTCTAAAAGATACAATCCGACGTCACCCAATATCGATTACCCGAGTCAGGGTATAATTCTATGCAACAGTCAAGGTTAACTTAGCTACCCGACTATAGGTACACTCAAGTCTTACCTTACGATTGCAATTCCTACTTATGGCTGACATATAACATAGAAGGGTCATCCATCTCTAAGGCACAAGTTGAAGCATACATTCCCTTAGGTCAATACTCATTACCACCATCTCTCATTCAATGCCACAAGGGCATCCTATGGGTCTCCAATGGTCACCTATTATTCTGTCAATCTCTAAGGTTAGCTACACTGACAGCTAAACTTAATCGTTCATGTGACTTCCCTAGAGTTGACGGCTACTAGGGTTATACTAGTTTCTTATTCTTAAGGCCAACAAACAACCAATAGTTCTAAGGAACTCTACCCAAACCTATGGGTATTAACTCAGTCTGAATAACTAATCGCCATTGTTGGCTATGCCAACAATTGGTAAGTCATCAACTAGTCGCTAGGATCAAGTCTATCTATCCAGGATTTTCCTCAAGGAAATAATTTCCACAGAGGCTCATTCTTAGACTACCCAACGATCGACTAAGATCGATCTATCATCATTACGGTCAATTTCCAACCCGACATACGATTCTCATCGTTCTAATAATCCATCAAGTAAATTCCCAACGATCCAATTTCGATTCCAATCCTTTGTACTCACACGAACCCATAAGCCAAGGCTAACTATTCAAGGGTCATCGATTTTGATAGTCTTAACATAACTATGGAATCATACTATTCGATCTGTATGACAGAGTCACACCACTAAGTCATAAGCCAGCAATCTATATCCCAACCAACAGTCACCTATACCGACATTATCCAACACGTTTGTAATTTCTCATTCCCATTCATTTCTCAATCATCAAATTATCTTATGGGCATTCTTAAATCTCATGCAACAAGGGTTGAGTAGTTTATTCCATTCAATCCGATAATTTATGTATCACTTAACCATCCTCTAGGCAACACCAATACTCAGAGTCACTACTCATTATTTTTCTAGTACAATTCAATTCCTCAGCATACCTGCACATATGCAACGACTATCCTTTGGTGATCAAGATGGATTGACATCTATTACACCTTAGGGTCGAGGCATAGATTTCTAATATTTCTTTGGTTCATCGACAATATTTTTCAAAAATTTTAGCTTAGCAACCAACTTTGTATTAGCCACATTTGATTTGCATCCAACCAATCGAAATCAACATTCAGATGTTCCAAGCCACAATATTCTCTAGCCAAATCAATTTACCCATAGCATACTGTCTTATTAGTCTGAGTCATCACTCGACTAAATAATTTCTAACCAAGCCACTGGTTACAATTTCTAGAAATCTTGCTTACCAGCATAACATCACCGTCAAGGGGCACTCGAGTCCTCAAGTAACAATTTATGACTCCCAGCTAAGTCTCGGCACTACCCAGTACCCGCAGATAGCCTCATTGCTATCCTAAGGAAAGGGTCAACAATTATCTCATTCTGAGGTGGTAGAGGCAATATACCACTCAGAGATGAAGCCATCCTTAAACAATTCCACTCAAATCTATTCCGGACATTGATGATCTATAAGGATCATAACACTTAGCCAACATCTCGGGGTCTCAATATCACAAGCCAACATTCTTAGGGTCTCAAAAGCACTAGCCATCACATATAAGTCAATTCACCAGTTCTGTTGAACTCATCCACCAATTACCCCATTCATAATTCGTTTTCCAACATCACATGCACTTCTCAACTTGTTACAGCATACATAGCCACTTCCTTTATTCCCACATTCGAAACAGCATTCACAATATGGCATACTATGGCATCGAGTCATTATTGGGTTATTTGTGTCCAAACCAAAAACAATCATTCATTCAGGGGCATCACAATGTATATAGACTTATTGTATGGAACATCCAGTGAGCAGCCAAGAGGGTCAACGAACTTTCAAACATGAATAACATAGGATGATTACAGAACAACAACAACATAATCGCGGAAGCAATCTTTGATTTAATCGCAGAAGCAACGTTGAGTGATCGCGGAAGCAACTTTGGTTAATCGTCGAAGCAATTTTGATTTGAAATGAATCAAAGAAGAGACCAAGGACGTAAAATCTGGCTTTGATACCAATTTGTCACGCCCTGATTCATAGAGTCATTTATTCACATATTTTATCTCTTGGAATCGATCGTCCTCGCTTGGGCGTGATGTCGTACAAGTCTGGTATTGCACTTCTACAAGGCAAAGGTGGTACATAAGTGATAATCTTCAAATAGGAATACATCATAGCGGCAGAAGCAGACAAATTAAAGTTAATGAGGACAATCTTCCTTATTGAATAGAAGTACATCACTTCTGTATAGCAGCGAAGATAAAAGGATAACTTGAAGTCACACAGAGATATATAGAACTTTATTCTCTTTTTTGATAATTGAAGAAGAGTACAAGACTTGTATTGAAGTACAATGCTTACAACATATCTCACTTTACATTGAAAGCCAACTGAACAATGCTATACAGCTTACATTTGATATTTGGATACATTGGATTACACCTCGATATACCGACTTGGCTTACAACTCACTGGTATCACTGATTACAATGTTCCATACATTATGCCCTTTATAAACAGAAGACATCATCTTGTACAAGGAGAGCTTCTGTATGCCCAACAAATCTTTGATGTCGTGGGACCAATCAAGCCAATCTTCGTGTGTAGAACATTCCAAGCACGAGCACCTTCCCACAAAACATGGGTCAGCACATCATCTATGTACTGGCGAGCAGAATCCAACCCACTCGCCTAAACCAACATTTAAGTAATTATTTAAGCAGCATTTATTAGAATGATCTTTCTACTTGGGGTCTAGCATCAGTTTACAGTTCTTGAGCAGAAATATTGAAGTAAACATGTCATAGCATGGTATAGCATTTCTTTATGTAAGGCATCATCTAAGCAACATTGAGTTAACACGTTGAACATATTATGGAAATACTTTCGGAATGCCTCGTTTAGCATACTTGGTGCTATCATTCAACAGGTTATAGCAATAATCTAAAAGGCAATGCATCAGCAAATTCGCATTTAACATGTTGAGCATGTTATAGAGTTTCTCATTTTAAAGGCAACAATGCAGCATCATTTCATTTAGCGTGTTAAGCAGGCAAGTTGAACCAATATATACAATATCACAATTATGTGATCCTTACCGATAGCCGACTTCTCATACCTTGTCACGACCCGCACCCACCGTGAGGGTACGAGTACGTAGCAGCGCCTAGCCTACGTTGCAGTGTCGACGGTAGAACGCTGCTCTAGTTCATGAACTATAACTAACACAATATAGAATAATCTCCAACTGGAGGCTAATCACAGAAGGTACAACTCAATCACAACTAGATATAGAATATGGCACGACAAAAATAGATAAGAAAATCCTCAACTGAGGTACAACAGAAAAGAAATAACATAAGTTAATAACTACCAGTCTCAACATCTCTAGAATATACAACTCTGAAATCAAGGACAACAACTAATCATAAAAAGAAGAACAGCCTAGACTATATATGCTAAACATGGGTATCATCCTTAGCAGCTGCCTGAACGTCCCCAGGGGTCCAGGTCGCGAGTGTCATCTAGGCAAGCTCCAAAGTAAGGGGTGCAGGATTCCTCATCATCCTCTATAAAATTTTCAACAGGTCCAGTCAGGACGGGAGCGAGTACAATACATCTCATGCAGATCATAACATGTTAGAGAATATAAACATACAAGAGAGTACGATACATGAAACTGAAAGAAAGTACATGATGTAAACAGAGAGAGAACTGTAATAGGAATATCTACTATAAGTAGAAAGCTACCAGTGACTAGTGATTTAGAGTACAAAGTCGACATGTGAACGGCTTGATTTGCACATGGCTATACTAAAGAGGCGTACATGGCTATACTACTTTAGAATTGTTCACATGACTATTTATACTCCCCCATACCCCAATCAATACACAAGAATCCAGACAATTTATGTTACGTACATGGTTTTCACATGAAGCCCATAGATGGGTGTACATGAAGAATACATGAGGGCTCAGAAACTGAGTGCACATGAATTCCACATGAAGGCCCATGAAGGGTGCACATGAAGTATAGGTTATCCATGAATACACGAGAAACACGACCGAACATGATAGCACATGAGAGTACACGAGCGAGCACGAACGAGCATGAAGCACATAAAAACATGAATAACATGAGAGCGAGGAATACACGATGTACATGAAACACATGACATGATGTATCTGATGCTCCCAAGGGGGATAACATCGCCTGAAAGCATACATATAGTACCAATCCGTGATAATATCGTGACAGCATCAAATAAGGTAAACTAGAGCAGAAATATAATTCTAAGCAAGTATGAAATGATCAGAGAATGTACTCGCCTGGTATCTGAGTGTCTGAAGTAAATGTACTGTCCGAGATGAGGTACCTGACTCCTAGTTAGAGCAACACAAGTCAAGATGTACACAGGGAAAGATAAATGTAATCTACAATGCATCTGCATACTGTCTAGGTCAAACTAGACTAAAGTCAACCCTTGGTCAACTCCAGTCAACTATACTAGTCAAGGCTAGGTCAACTAGGTCAAACTTAACCCAAACAAGCCTGATAAGTCTCACTAGGCCTAACCAAGCCTAGTCTAGCAATCACACACAATTACAAGCCACACAAGTTATCCATCATACATATTTACATATATAATACATATATACTCACTATATATAAGGCATACCTATATATAGGAAATTCATCCATGGCTATATGCCCTCATACATATGTATATTCACATATTTACTCATACACACATATTATATATATATATATATATTACATATATAGGCATACAATAAATAGGGATTACATTGTATTCATGTAAGGGGGTTTAGTTATCATGTGAGGGGTTAAGGGTTAACATCTCAATAGTGTAACATGTGAACATCAACTAGCATATAGAGATTTCACTAATAAGCATGGCATATGTGTAGTATAGAATGTGTGTGTGTGTCTTGTACAGGGGTTACTTCTCAGTTTTGTGTCAATGTAACAGGGATTTGGAAACATGTTCTCAGGAATGTATTCATCATCAATGTGTATTTGTGTGTGTACATGTGATATCTCAGGTTGTCACAGGTTTAGAACAAGTGGCAGTGCATTCATTTTAACATTTGAAATAATGTGTGTGAGTGAATGTGTGTGAGTGAAATAAGGAAAATAGTGTATATAGAGCTTAGCTTGCATGTGAGTGTTTGACATAGCTTAGGGAATGGCCTGTGTTCTCAGATTTGTATGTGTATGTATCAGAGTGTGTGTGGGGGTGCATGAGGGGTTCAGTTACATGCCAATGTGTGTGTGTGTGTGTTATCAGAATAGTATGTAACTAGGAAAAACAGAGCATTAAAATCTGGAACAGTAGCATGGTGTTCCTGTCTGTATAATGTGGTAAAACCTGTGTGTATTCATAGAGTGTTAGTGAGAAGGAAATATGCAAGGGTGTTAGTGATGTAAACATGTGTGTCCATGTGTCTAGTGTCAATAGGATTAGAGTGTGTGAGTGCCAATATGAATGTGGATACATGTAACAATAGAGTGTAAGGTGTGTCAATGAGAACTTAGGAATTAGGAAGTGGAGAGTGTGTTCAGGAATGTGTGACAGGAATAAGAGTGAGGCATGTGGGTGTGAGTGAATGTAGTGGAAAAAAATAGTATGACAGTGTACTCAGATTTGGGTAGGGAATGTGTGTGTGAGCAGTAAACAACATGTCAACCCAAAACAGTGTACCTATGTGTGTATGTGTGTAAATAGATTAGATAGGAACACATGTGTGTGTGTGTGTTTAAGTGGGACAGGATAGCAATGTGTGTATTAGGCTGAAAATAGTGTACAGTGTATTAGCAATATGTGTGTGTGTGTGTTCTCAGTTGTATAGCTCAGGTAACTGTTAACTTAGGATATCAAATTCAACCAAAACTGGAATCAACCCAATACCATACCTGAAACCCAACTCATTTCAAAAGAAAAACCTGTTTTGAAAGATTATGGATTATTATGTATAAATATCCAATTTTCGAAATCAATACATTAGCAACTTGAACCTAAACTCAGGTTTACTATTCAGTGCAAAGATTACAACTCCAAACCTCATAACCAATACCATGTATGAAATTCATTGAAAACCCAACATATCATCCTCAACCCTTTGAAATCTCAGGTTATAGGTTCAGTTTTCACAATCGATACACATTGATACATTCATATATATATAACATGTATATATATACCTATACAAAATCCAAACTAACCAATGTCTCAGTACATATACATATATATACAAGATGAAGTTCCAAATATTTCAATAAAAACCCAAAACTGAAACAATAGGCTGATACTCTTTTACTCCCATTCGAAATCCTCAAATCACATAAACTCAAAATCAAAAGTTTAAAACAGGTGTACACAAGTGTTCTATACATCAATATGTGTCATGGGGGTCCATTTGTGTCCAGGAAACTGGACACGAAGTGTCCAAACTGAACACAACACAAACACATGAACTGTGCACTAGACAGTGTCGTACACGCGTGCACGCGTGTCAAACGCACGGCACAGGCCACGTGGGGACACGTGGCCGTGTACACGTGTTCTCTAGGGGTAGGAGTAAGTGTCCAACCGCCTGAAACGTGTCCACGAGAGTCGTGTCAAGAGTTTGGAGGCCGTATCAGTACAGATTTTTTGTGCGTGTGCGACAGGGATGAATCGGTGCGGGTCGAATAACTCCTTCGATACTCGACCATCACTCCCCAAACTTTGGGGACACAATGACAGTCATGGCCTCCATCCCTTTACCATAAATCTCGTGTTGAAGTGTCATATCCAGGGAGAAATGGACACGGGGTAGCAGGGCACGTGCACGGGGCTGTACGGGTGTGTGCGTGTCCAATTTTTGACACGAATACGACACGAAATCCATATCAGTCTTCACAAAATACATTATACACACATAGATCTATAACCCCATGTAATTAGATTTTCAAAAATCGAAAATAAAATCTTTTGTGATATTTCATCAAACACATGTACACATATCATGATACGTGTCCGATACGGACACCAAACGGACACGAATCGACACAAATCTAATACCTACGGCTAGGGGACACCTAGGGCTTCCTATCTATGCAAAGAAAACGAAATTTGGTGGAGGGCATAGGGATTTACCTATATGTGCAATTTGCATGAAAAAGATTCAAAAGGGGGTGGTTCTTCTTGATGGCCAAGTGCTCCAAATTAGTTCCAAACTGAAATGGCTCTCCACCAACAGCCCATAAACACCAATTAGAACCTAATGCAAAAGACTAGGATGAAAAATGAGGTTAAATGAATAAAATGAAAATTTTGAAGAAGGGAACAAACCTTGGTTTTTGCCAAATGGAGAATAATATAAAAGAGGCAAAAACATTCAAGGAGGAGATTATTTATAGGGAGGGGAAGCCCTATGGCTGGTCCTAATGAGTGAAAATTAGGGTTAAGGTTACAAGTCATGGGCCATGGGCTAAGTCACATGAGAAATGGGCTCTCTACCTTAGCCTTAAGTCCAACATTAAAATCCTTCCTAATTTCTCAAGAGCTAAATCACTCAAGTCAAAACCAAGCCGACTTAAGTTAGATTTAGGGTCTCACCATGCTAATCAAGTCACCTTAACTATAGTCAACATCTAGATTAGTCTCCTATGTCACAACTAGCAAAAGTTAAAATCAACAACCGTCAATCGAACAATAAATCAATAATTCTAAAAAGTCAAAATGACCAAATTACCCCTAGACTAAAAATAATAATTGAAACACCCTAATCACATGGCTAGGGTCTAGGGCAGACAGTCTCTACGGTTTCACTAGCTGCACATCAAATCATAAGTCATGATTTTTAAATAGTTTTTAAAATAATTAAAAATTACCAAAAATTATATTATTAATTAAATATCATAATTAAATAAATTAAACACAAAATTTCAAAATTATCCTCATTTTAGAAAACTGGGTGTTACATACCTGCATTAAATACAGGTTATCAGATATACTTACGCAGCCTGCACAAAACATTCATTAGCATGCATCCTGACTACATAGTCACTGTTGTTGTTAAACCATATGGACTCTTTTTATTTCATTTTATTTCAAGATAATACGGTCAGCATAGTAGGTGATGAGCCTCTATGCCATTCCGTCTTATCCGTGCTCCCATAGCACTCATCATTATTTCCTCCTAGGCCGAATCGGTCCCCAGGGCCCTAGGAACCGTTCGAGGAAATTATTGCTCAATCCTTATGTACAAGTTGTCCATGACCAAGCGAATGTGTGTCCGACTCGATTGTGAACATAATCGCATGGTAAAATATATTAAAAAAGTAAAGGCAACAGTGCATCATTAGTCATATTCAATGACTTATTCATTTCATCATTACCATCATTTCATCCGGTGATCTCAACGATCCCAGCTTTATTATTTCTCATTCATTGCTTCATTGCAACGTATTTCATATCATTCCTTTATTAAGAGGAACGTAACTTACATTCATTTCATAGGGACATTTATTCATTTATTCATTCATTCATTCTTTCATTGCTTATAAGGGACAGACAATATTTCATATTCTAACATTCACAAGGCATCTCATTATTCAAGTGTTTTGCCGTTTCAGCAGCATTAAACATAAGGAACAATGTTATCAATTCATTCTCAGGCATCGAATCACATTAGCAGTTCAATGTGTTGTACATTTCAATTATTCTCAACATAGGCATCTCTATTATTCAGCAACTAAAACATGGGATAATTAGGGACAATTTATAGTATTTTAATACTTTATTTTATTAAGCATGAAGGAGTAAGGAGGAGGGAGGACAGTTCTACTCACTTGCAATAAAGGGTCTTCCTCATCTGATCACACATAATTCTACTAAGCGTAGCTCCACCAGCGAGCCACGTTCCAATACCCATTCCGGCTAGCCAACTAAGAGAGACTGCATCAGTCTTAATTCTCCCAATTTCCAACATAAGTCTCGGTCTAACATTCTGATAGCATCAAACAAGCCAACCAAATGCCTCGTGCAGAGCGGGACATTACATCTTTGTCCTTCATCGAGAAAGCTGTGTCACAATCTAACGACGTAAAGGTCGACTCCTTCCATAAGACGCTGGTCGTACTCCTCAATCAACAGACGTATGAGGAGTTCATCTCTGAAGGTAGTGCAGGTCCTTCGAAGTGGCTGTCGAAGCCGAAGAAGACTCGCCAAGCCTGGATGCGCATGGTCGAGGCCCCTGGTACCACCACCGAAGGAGATGTGTCGATGCAGCCTACCCTTCCCGCTGACGTCCTCAGCAGCCAAGATGCGCCCATCGGTGCAGTATATCTCTCGGGGAAACGTGGGGCTGACCACATTCCCCAACCATCTCCCTCTCAGATGAGGAAGATGCGTCGACGGAGCAGGGGCACAGCTAACACCATGCGCATTAACTCTGATACGCCACAAAAGGTATATGTCTTTGACAGACTCACTCGCTGTCATGGCGAGAATAATTTCAACTATGAGTACTATGTACCCCAGCGGGCTAGTACGAAGAAGTCCAAGGCAGCATGGGCCGTGCGCCTCGAATGTGCTATGCCAGCAGTGAGCCAGAGGCATGCGCTCACAATCATGCGCGCTGCCAATGATAAACTGTACAAGGATGACTCGGATGCTTCTGCGCCACGAATAAGACGACCTTCAAAGTCCTTGTCATACTTGGGCGCATCTGCTGCGTTCACAACCAAGTCGTGCAAGGTAAACTCAGTGGTCTTGAACCCCCGCGCCTACATTGGTTGTGCGTCTGAGGTTGGTTCAAGTCACTTTAAATGTTGCTCCCCCACTATTGATCTGGGTACATCTTTTGCGTCGGATCAGGGGGTGCAGTATTCACTTGACCACCCCGGCGCTTGGCCTTGCCATGCGCCTGCTGGGGGTGTGAAAGGCACTCTCCTTCAATAATTTACGTAACATGATCACTCACAAATGCCGATCAGGAGAGCCGACTGACAAGCACAATGCGTCCCTCACAGGGCACACCTGTGCTATAGTCACCATCAACTGTTATTGCAAGACAGCAGTCCCACCAAGGCAGTCTATGTTCCAGCGGCTGCAATCATCAACACCCCTCCAATGTCGCCTCGGGAAGAAGGTGTTAACTGAAGAGAAGCCAGAGCTAAAGGTTGCTTATTGTAACGTAGTCCTCTAACTCCCCATCAATTCGAAAGGCGACTGGCAACTCCTTGACCTCGTCCACATCCAAGAGCCAGCCGAGGAAGACCAAGACGACTGTCCCGTCCTCAGGAGTGTTTGAGGGTACCCGGGGGAGAAAAAAGATCTCAGAGGAAGCTGGAGGTAGTCAATCCCCTGTGGATCTTCATCCCGAAGACGAAGTTAGCCTCCCGAACATAGCTGGGGGTGGTCAAGCCCCTGTGGATCTTCATCCCGAAGACGAAGACATCCTCCAGAACATAGCTAGGGGTAGCCAAGACGAAGCTTCGGGAAAAGTTCCTCTCCTACAAGATAGCGAGGCTGAAAGCGAAGCCTCAACCGATCCATCCACTTTCAGTCACGTCATGACGGTGTACATAACGGGAGGTGGTGATACGGAGTCAGGTGCGCCACCAGCAGATCTCGTTCAGCGCATGGATACCTTGGAGAGAGGACTCAAAACCCTATTTGCCTCCATGCAGACACTGACTCAAACAGTGTTCGAGATACGGTCAGCTTTGGCCAGAGCACCTTCCACTAATCCTGACCCAGGAGCCAACGGAGAATCAAGTGTGCCCCTTCAACGGGCATCCTTGAATACTGATTGTCGCAAAGTACCGCGAGTGTCAGAACCTTCGAACGTATAGCTCCAGACTGTACCACCATCTCCGACTCCCAGCTCTACAGAAGACATGGTGGAGATGATCAGGGACTTACGTGAGCGCTTTGAGTCCAAAAACAGATAGGAGGAGCGCCAGAAGATGGGGATCCCGCAACCATACCCCCTCGAATGGAACAAAGTGGTTTATCCTCCCAAGTATAAACCATAAATATTGACGCTATACGATGGGAAGGACCCTCCACGCCGTTACCTGACGTACTTCCAGTCTCAAACGGGACATCTCCCAAAGGAAGATGTGCTACTCACCAGCCTGTTTGTTGGGGCACTGAAAGGAGTGGCTTACGACTGGTACTGCAGTCTCCCTGACAACTCCATATCTTCCTTCGACGACTTGACGCGTCTCTTCCTCGATCGTTTCTACGATGGAGGGAAAGACATGACAATGGTGTCCCTGATAGAGGTGCGTCAGAAGGAGAAGGAGACGATTCGAGCATTCATCGAAGGATTTCGACAAGCCTGTTTCAGACTGCCCCCGGGCATGCCAGAATATGCACTCCTCTCCTCCTGCAGCATGAACATGCTTCCTGCGATCAAGATCTGGCTCAACTCCACTCCTCCCGATTGGAGCTCATTGATCATTGAGGCTGAAGCAGCTGAAAAGAAGGCATCCAATGCTCGCCTTCTGGGAGTCAGTTTCCCTGATTTTGAAGACAAGGGGAAACGGCCTGCTACCAACAACCCTGGACGTGAGACGAAGGGAAAGCAGGCGCTGACTGTCAATGCCTCCAAAGGTGCACAAGCACCTACTCAGAAGCCTCCGCTTACGCCGAGGCCAAAGGAGGTCTATTCTTTCAACGATGAAGACACCTTGCAACTTTTCGAGATGTTGAAGCAGGGTGATAAGATCAAATTGCCGGACCTGAAGCATCCCGACGAGGTTGGGAGAGTGGACAATCCGAGGTACTGTCATTACCATCGGTTTATCGGACATCCAACTCAGGACTGCTACGTCCTCAAGAACTACATCCAACGCATGATCAATGCGAATGTTATCTCCGTCGACTATGAGAAGAAGATAGTCTCGGCCAACCTGGTGTCGCTCCAATTATGCACCTTGTCGCCTACCACAATACAAGATGGCATCATCCCCATCCCAAAGGCGACAATGGAGGTGGTCAACCTACCACCTACTCGTGACAACGTGAGTGGACTCATCCCACTCACCACATCTCGGGAAGAGATCTTATGAGTTCACCCCGATCTCGTCTCCGAAGTTACACAACCGGGGATACACTCTACCTCCAAAGCTAAGGGCAAGTAGATCAAGTCTTGCCGTATGGTCTCTTTCTCTATGGAAGAGGCACTTCTTGTACAAACGCGTTCGCAGCTGAACGCCCAATCCGACGAAGCTGCCGTCGAAGTAGTGCCTCCCTGCACTGCCCCTGCTGCCTAGGAAGAGGGCCCATCCAGACCTCCAGCAGCCAATAAACAGAAGCACGTAGAGGCCCATTTTGACAAGCCTTTATGAAGGAAAAATGTTTCGGGGCTAACCAAGCCCCACAACTTTGATATACTGGCACAACTTGCCGGTACTCCTGCCTGTTTGTCACTGTTCGAGCTCATTCGTCTTTCCAAAGACACTCGTGAAGCTCTCTGTGAAGCCTTAAAAGATGCTGAGTCCTTCATCATTCAGGTCAAGCAGCCTGAGGATCTTCCGACCACATGCGTATACTGCCATTGTGCGGATGAGGTCATCCCCAACATAACCTTCATCAAACAAGATATGCTGCTCAAGCACAACCGGCACAACAGGCCACTGTACTACACAGGGTATGTGGGTTCCGTCAAGGTGAAGCGAATTCAGATTGATCCAGGGTCTTCCTTCGGCATCATCCCTAAGACTCTGCTGTCAACACTGGAGATTCCGATGTACCGTCTGGTGCCTTCCAATACTACAATCAGCGGTTTCAATGCTAGCAAAAGTGAACCGCTGGGCAAAATACGGCTGAAGTGTCATATCGGTAACCTCCGAACCGAGGTGACTTGCTATGTCGGGGATGCCAACGTCAACTACAACCTCCTGCTGGGTCGCCCGTGGCTACATGAATACATGGTGGTGCCATCTACACTCCACCAATGTATGAAGTACGTGTCCACCAACAACATCATTCGGACAGAGTTTGCGGACATTGACCCTTTCAAGGGGTTCGAAGCCTACTTCACCGATGCTAGCTTATATAATTCGCTCAATGAAGGGGAAGCCAATGACGCCGATGACGAAGAAGAAACAGTGGCAGATCCGGACATGGAGCCAGAGATGATTCTCAACGCTCCTTTAAAAATTCGACTCAAAGGGAAACCGCCTCAGATGCTGCCTCCCATGACCATCAAGCTACCTGGAAAAGCACCGACTTCTCTAGGTAGAGCACCTACTGAAGCTCCCTTGAAGATACGGCTCAAGGAAAAACCTCCTCAGACGTTGGTTCCCCTTGTGGCAAAATTACAGGGGAAGGCACCTGTCATTGAAGGCGCAGTCGAGGCACCCCTGAAGGTGCGTCTTAAAGGCAAGCCACCGCAATCATCCAAGCTGCAAAAGAAGGCCCACACAGCCCTCTCGGATCCCAAGGTCAAATCTGCAATGGACTCTCCGAACCAGCCCCAGTGCTCACAGATGAAGAGTTAGCAGAGTACATATCTGCTGATTTAGATGCACCTTCTCTTGATAATGTAATCCCGTGGGACAAAATCTCGTATTTTATCAATAATAGAGTGTCTTTCAATTATTCTAATCTTCCACATTGGAATGCCATATATACACTAGATAATGCTCTACGGTCGTTACAAACACAAATAACGATCGTCAATCATGTAAATCGAGTAGTCCACATCCCAAGGAGTCTGTTTTATAGTCCCACCGCGGAATCGGGATGAAGAACCCATCATCTTCGGCAAAGTCGAGCGTCATCAAGACCTCCCGCCACTCGAGCCAGAACCAGATACCGACAGAATACAAGTCTATCGGTACACGGACAAGGCAAAGTACCTCATTCAAAAGATGGGTTATGACCTGAAAAGCAACAAAGGCCTGAACTACTGCAAAGGCCGGCATCTTCCCCTTTGGCTTCCAACACCTAAAGGAAAGCCGCAGGACTACTATCATCGTACTCGACGGGGGGTGGGCTATGTCACGCCGTCGGCAACTCCAGAGAGTTCGGAAGCAGAAGAAGTGGAACACTCTTATTCGTCCGAAGCATCAACTTGGGATTCCGATACCAGTATCGACTCAGTATTCAGGAATGTGCTATCAGTCAGCATGGCATCTGCACAATCTCAAGAGGATGAAGGCGATGACCAAATACTAGAATTCTTTGAGGAAGAACCCTGAGCTCAACGCCTATGAGCACAGTGGGAGTCTCATTTTGAATTACGCGAACCCCCTACCGAAGACGAGGTCGAACAAGTTGACCTTGGGGGTGGATCTCCTTCTAAACCCATCTTCATCAGCAAAAGTCTAAAGGGAGAAGACCGGGAGTCTTTGGTCCAATTGGACAAAGAATATATCGACGTCTTCGTCTGGAGCTACGAAGATATGCCAGGACTTGATCCCCAGATCACAATGCATAGACTTAATATCTTTTCTGATGCTAAGCCTATAAAGCAACAACAACGACGTTTTCGTTCTGACATCATGAACACTATCGATCAGGAGGTAGACAAACTCCTAAGCAGCGGGTTCATCCGTAAATAGCAACAGCCGGATTGGGTGGCCAATGTCGTCCCTGCCACCAAGAAGAATGGAAAGATACGAGTCTGTATCGACTTCAGGGATCTCAATACTACTTGCCCGAAGGACGAATTCTCGTTTCCAATCACTGACATGATGATTGACAATACATGCGGCTTCGAACGCATGTCTTTCATGGATGGGTACTCGGGCTACAACCAGATCAAAATGTTCCCCGATGACACAAAATACACGTCATTCAGGACTCCAAAGGGGGTTTTCTGCTACACAGTGATGCCCTTTGGCTTAAAGAACGCTGGTGCTACATACCAACAAGCTATGAGTACCATCTTCTGCTAATATCTGTGCAAAATAGTTGAATGCTATGTTGACGATATCGCAGTCAAGAGCCGTCTCAAAGGTGATCACCTACAAGACCTAAAGATAGTCTTCGATCTTATGCGAGCGTATCAACTCAAGATGAACTCCGCTAAATCCTTCATCGGGATTTCTAGCAGAAAGTTCTGGGGCTTCATTATCACGGTGAAAGGCATTCATGTCGATCCCGAGAAAACCAAAGCCATCATTGACATGGACCCTCCGAAGAACCTCCGAGAACTTTGAGGCCTGCAGGGGCGTCTGGCATACATCCGAAGGTTTATAACAAACCTTTTCGAAAAATGCCAACCCTTCACCCAGCTCATGAAGAAGAGAGTCTCCTACGTCCGGACAAAAGAATGCCAGAAAGCTTTCGACGACATCAAAGCTTACCTAACGAGCCCGCCAATTCTAGTGGCACCCGTCGCAGGCAAATCATTTCTTCTCTACGTCCGTACCATGGATCATTCTCTCGGCGCTTTGTTGGCTCAGAACAACGATGCAGGCTACGAGCAAGCTATCTAATACCTCAGTAGGACACTAATCGGGGATGAACACCGGTACAACCCTGTTGAAAAGGAGTGTTTGGCTTTGGTGTTCGCCATCCAGAAGACTCGCCATTTTGTTTCGGGCCAGACAATTCATGTCATCTCTCGAGTCAATCCACTCAGGGTTCTCATGACGAAGCCGGGATCATTGAACTCCCGACTAGCTACATGGGCAATCCTATTGACGCAATATAATATGGTCTTCGTCCCTCAAAAAGCCGTCAAGGGCCAAGCTCTAGCCGATTTTTTAGCTGCACAACCCATCCCAGAGTCCTCCAGACTCTATGAAGACATTCCGGATGAGGTCCAAGAATCAAACGTCACCGAAGAAAACTTCGTCTGGTGGGTGTTTTTCGATGGCGCTTCAAGAACAGTCCCCAAAGGCCAAATCATCGCAGGAGTAGGGGTGGCCTTAGTCTTTCCCGATCAGCTGGTCATCTAGCGTGCTTACTCCCTTTCGAAGCCGTGCTCCAACAATGTTGTCGAGTACAACGCTCTCATCATGGGACTCCAACTGGCACAACAGCTGGGGGTGGATCATCTGGAAGCTTACGACGACTCAAAACTCGTTGTTAATCAAATTCGAGGGCAATACGAAGTTTGCCATGAAGATCTGGTTCCTTACCATGAAGCTGCATTGACTATTATTTCAACCTTCACCAAGTTCTTCATAGAACATGTACCTCGGTTACAAAAGCTGGAGGAGGACGCTCTGGCCGGCCTCGCAGCTTCATTAGCAGCACCCCTTGGGACTCAATACTACGTCACGGTAGTTGGACGAGACTTGGTTTGTCCCAAAAACAATCTATGCACACAAATGGCCCATGCCATGACGACAAGTGCCGGTGTTAATGTCCGAGACAGGAGGTTCCCATTCATCGACTTCGCTGTCTATAGAATTCTTCCAGAAGATCCGAAAGAAGCCGTCTCGGTCAGAAGGCGTTCCCTTCGATTTTATTATGATACAGCTTCTAAAACGCTATACCGACGTTCCTTCGATGGACTTCTCCTTCGATGTCTATCCACCGAAGAAGCAGCCAAAACCCTTCGAGAAGCTTATGATGGGACTTGCGGGGCACATCAACCTGGCCCTAAGTTGCAAGATCGACTGCGACGTATGGGTTACTACTGGCCAACCATCGCAGCCGACGTCGTCGACTATGCTAAAAAGTGCCATGCTTGCCAGCTTCACGCCGACTTCATCCATACACCGTCGGAACCACTACATCCTACGGTCGCCTCCTGGCCCTTCGAAGCTTGGGGCATGGACATTGTAGGACCTATCATCCCTCCATCATCGAGGGGACATCGCTTCATCATAGCCATCACTGACTACTTCTCCAAATGGGCAGAAGCAGTTCCACTGACGGAAGTGAAAAGCTCTAGGGTGATCAGCTTCATCAAGCATCATGTCATCTACCGTTTCGGGGTACCTCGAAGGATTATCCACGATAACAGTCCACAGTTCATCAGCCATGTTTTCACCAGATTCTGTGACAAGAATTGCTTTCTGAACGTGGCATCAACCGCCTACAATCTGGCAGCAAACGGATTGGCCGAGGCATTTAACAAGACTATCGTCAGGCTACTCAAAAAGGTCGTGTTATCCAACAAACACGACTAGGACGAAAAGCTCGCGAATGTCTTTGGGCCTACCGTACAATGGTACAGACCCCGATGGGCAACACCTCGTCTCCTTAGTCTACGGGGGCGAAGCGGTACTGCCTCTCGAGATTCAGATACCCTCACTCCGTGTGGCGCTCACAAACAATTAAAGAAGAAGACAACCAGCGTCGTCGTCTGCGAGAATTGGAAGCACATGACAAAAAATGTTCTAGCTCAGCAGCGCATTGAACTTTATCAAGCCCGTATATCACAGGCTTTCAACAAAAAGGTCAAGCAGAGGACTTTTCAATAGGCGACCTGGTCCTAGCAGTCAGGAGGCCGATGGTGTTGACTCACAAAACACCAGGAAAGTTCGAGCCCAAGTGGGAGGGACCTTTGTCATAGAGACGGTATACTCAAACGGTGCTTACCGCCTCGCTCGACCGAACGGTAACTTGTTCATGATACCCATCAATGGCAAGTTCCTAAAGAATTACTACTCATGACATCTTTCAGACATTTACTTACGTCTCTACCCAACAAGAGAGTCAGTGGACCTGATCATCAGAGCTCACATACATCTCTCCTTCACAAAATCTTATGCTTTCGGAACCCAGTTGTTCCATGGCATTCTATCTCCAGTAGAAGAACAACCACGTCCACATTACCTCTGAGTTGCTCCTCTACACCCTGCAAAGCGTAATCTTACATCACGTATGATTGCTGCTTATCATGTTTACCACGTCCGTATTACCTCTGAGTACGCATCCCGTACGAACAACCCCTGCGTTGCCGTACAATCGCAGAACTTCCATGTCCATATTACCTCTGATAGTTTCGCGTATCCATCCAGAGTCACTCCTACCACGTCCATAACACCTCTGAGTAGGAAGATTCTGTCGTTTGAACCTCGTATTTGCCATGTCCACATTACCTCTGAGCAAACATGTTGGTTCTCTCGAACTTATTATCTGTACCTAAAAACCAAGGTGCACAAAAGATAATAGGTCCACATAAATCATCAGTTCATAACGCGAAAATGAACACACCATAAAACTTTTTATTTTTTATTTTAAAAGTAAAGGATTACATCCCCAGCAGGAGTTGCAAACTATAAAAAAACAAAAAAAGAGAGACTGCAATCCCTAAGCATCGCTGGGATTGGCAAAAAGCTCTTCAATCCGATGATTCAAGTCTTCCGCCGAGTCTCTGCGGTCGCCAAGACCCGGCGTTCGGCTTCTTGATGCATCACCTCCACAGCTTCAGAGGCAGTATCATTCTCATACTTTGTCTAACTGTTGCCGATGGTGGATCAAGAAAAGAATCTGGCGGTAAAAGTTGCTTCTCCTCGTTAGATGCTATATGTTCAGCCTGGACTCGCTCAGCATCTAACAAGAGTTGGGCCCGCTGGTCTTCAAGAGGTGGATCTTGGCGGTGACCTCCGCTATGCTAGCTTCCAACGAGGCCTGTTACTCTACCTCTTCCAGCATGGATTGAGATAGCCTCTCCACTGCAGCCTCAGCTTCGGCCACCTCGGTCCCAGACGGCCATCGTGGCTTGATATGACGACTCGATTTTAGCCATCAATTTCTCCTTTTCTGCTTCTATCAGAGCATAAAGGTCATTTCGTCGGATACTCTGAAGCTCGAAAGAAGCTGGTCGAGTCGGCCACCGACGCCTCCAAAATCTCGGCCATATGATCGTAGCCCTGGTAGGAACGTATCAGACAATGTAAGGGAGCACCATGGCTTTCGCCGTCGCAAAACTCCTATTTTATTCATTACGGTCGATACACCTCTCTGCAGTATCTTGTACACTGCCTCAACAACAAACTTCATGTACTCATCCGCGTCTGCCAATACCTGAGGCGTCATGGCAGGAGTTGGAGGAGTTACTCTGGACAGCGGACCTGAAGAAGACCTACCGATTTTAATCTGCGAGGCTGCAACCTCAACCTCAGTGGACCATCTCTCGTCAGGGATTGCACTTCGTCACTAACCCGAGGTACCAAGTGGACGGAAGGATCCAGATGGGGCATCGTACTGTCCTCCAAGTGGAAGAAGCAGGAGTGTTGTCCTCCATAACAGGGCCCTTGCCCTTATCAGAGCCAATGACGGATAGTCCCTCGATATCCGGGTTGATGATATTATCCCCGTCCGGGGCAGGACGGCTCTCCCTTTCGTTCGAAGCGACAGGGTCTGCCCCTGACAGTTCAACCTCCCTCGGAGCCGGGCTCGAAAAATGAATCTCATCACCCGCATCAACTCTCCCTACAGGACGGGTGTAGGGCTCGGCAGTGACGTCAACCCTACCACATCAACCTCCACTTCTGAGGCAGGGGTAGGGCCTGGCCACGAGGTCTCGTGTGCGACCAGCGCCTCGGTACCGCGATCGGAGGGAAGCCCAGTCGACAAATTCTTGTCAAAGACGTCTCCGCTAGACGCAATCTCTCTGACAGATTGATCAATATCTTCTTGCGAGCCATCGTCAGAAGAAGACGAGCTCCATACTTCCTCCTCGTCTGGAAGGACTTTTCCCACAACTTCCCCTGAGGCCTCCATGCTTCAGGCACCCCCTCAATGGATGGTTCTACTCCGGTCGACGCTGCATGCCGCCCTCTTGATGGATCGACCGAGAGACCTCAGCAACCTGAGGCACTGATACACCTTCAGCCTCTCTTCCAACATAATCTGGAGACCAAAATCTCCACAGAAGCGACGTCATCAGCACTTCCTTTCCTGAGAGATGCTATATCACGCCCCAGAACCAGAATACTGGAGAGCGGGGGAATGACTCAGCCAGCTACGTATTACGGGTAGATGAATACCGTATAATACGATCAATGCTATCTAACCAGACGAGGGGTGCATACTACATAAAAGTCTTACTATGGTCATTACACATCTATTGTCTCAATCATTCAAATAAGAAACAGAAATAGAGAACATGTAAGATAAAGCAGTAAGGCGTCCCAAACGCTCTGTCAAAATGTTCTTGATATCTGCCTTTACAAAACATACCAGATTGATGTAGCAAAAGTATACACAATTGTTATCAGCTGCAGTCTGACTTTAATTACAATTATGTAAAAGTAAGTACAAGACAATCCGACTAACATGTCGGTGCCAAACGCCAAGTATAAAGTAAGTGACAAAACGAGCGGTGAAGTAAGAAACCCACTCGAGTCCTCTGCGATCATCCCTCTAGTGTTGACCATCTTGGAGGTAGGAGTAAGCTGGATCCTCGGGGTCTGGCTCTAAATCTGGCCATGCAAAACCAGAGAGGTTAGACCTCTAATAGCAAGTACCACAAGGAAGCACGACATGAGAACTAAAACCAGTAAGTAAGAGAATATAATAATAGATCTCTGCTTTCCACTAGGATTCACATCACGACACTTCGAACCAACCTCCCAACCAAACAAGGACAAAGTTGGCCCGTCATGTCCTGACATTCTGATCATCCCAGTTAGGTAACAGAGTAGGTACAGTGCACAAACAAATCAATTTAAACGGCCATCAACTACTACGGCTTCCTATTGTGAGTCCCAAGTTATCCTGGAATAATGCAATTAGGGATTCCTCAGTTCTTACCATGTGCGAGCAAGGCTAGTCTATCCAGTCAATCATGTGCGCCATGCATGAATTAGACGAGTCCTAGCAGGACGCCCGTCAATATACAATATACAATAATAATAAAAGCAGATACTGTTCCCTACCCGTGTGGCAGTTTTACAGTATCTGTGGGAACCAGCCGGCCCGTCGGGTATTACTTGTCCCAAGGGGCTGCCATGTAAGAACTCGGGAATCTATTCTCTCCATGCCATCATTATTTTATTTAACTTAATAGTCCCTACGTTGAGTGAAATCCCATGCCGTGGATCATGGTCATTCAAATGAGTACTTTCGTACGGGGTACGATATGCACAACTCTACAACGATACCAGTACGGTTAGGTTGCAGGTTTTACATAGCGTAATACAACAATCAAATCTAACCACGGTAATCATGCCTTGACCATAAAGTACACATGCTTCTTTTGTAGAAAATAAGTAAATAAATAAATAAATAGATTGAAACCTGCATGTGCATGTAAGTCAATATTCGGGATCAGCCAGTTGATTACAATAGTCCATAACATGAACGTGTCTCATTCATTCAATTCAATAAGACGACTAGCCAGTCTCTTAGTTTCGACTAGAAACGCATGATTAATTTAGTCAAGATAACCATTATTATCAATGGTGACAAGGCATGAAAGTCAATTAGCATTAAACGGGGGTCGAGTCTATAACTCTCATGGTCAAGTCCCAGTCATACTGGGTATCCCAAAAATCAATCGGGACACAAGGCACATTCCACATAACTGTAGAAGCATGGAATTTCACAACCAGAAAGCCTATGCGCCAGACACTACATGCGCTAGAACTCAGACGAAGAACTTCACAGCAAGATCAATAAAGATAGACATTCGAAAGAAGACTTTTATATACAGAAGTCTATTACATGTCTAAGAAAAGGTTGTACAAAGGAGAATTTCTACAAAGGAAGATCCTAAGTCTACAGCCAGCGGCTACCATGCGCCTCCAGATAAGCGCAGCAGCCACCATGCACCATCAGTCAGGTACAGCAGACCTCATGCGCCTCCAACCAGGCACATCCTACCATATCTTCAGCAGCTCAGTTATGTGCATCCAGCCCAGCTATGTGCATCCCTTCAGCCAAATTCTTCCAGCCAGGCTCACCTGGCCGAGCAGAGCCCAGCGCCGCTCTTCCAGCCAGGATCCACAAAGCATTTAACCCTCTGGCTGGAACCAAGGAAGAGAGGAGCACGGCAAAGCTGTGGCCAGGGAAGGCTTCGAAAGAGCCTCCAAAGCCCAAGGAAGAACGTGATCGAAATCATGGCACAAGGAAGCTCTCAACACAACCAGAGTGGGCGACACCCACTTTGAAGGAAGAGAAAGCCTAGCACCGCCATTCCGATCTACGGCTCTTCCCGAACAACGGAGACGAGGCACGAGCATCCCTATCTTTGGATGCAACAGGCACCTTCCGCCTGCCTCGGAAGCCCTCGACTCCGTCTTTTGGATGTAACAGTCACCTTCAAGTGCATCGAAGACAACACAGCGTCTCATCTTCACCCTCGGGAGCACTTCGTCAACAGAATGCACCCGCATGTTCAAGTTCATATTGGAAGTACGTGAGGGAATGAGAAGCAAATCTTCTCTCCATGCCACTATTTATAGGCTGGGCAGATCAAACCCATGCGCCAAGTGGATGGCCCTCCGAATTCTATGCAATGAATTTACATTAAATGGATGAACCGGACGCTTCGAATTCAGCCAAACGGCTATTTATAGCACTCGAAGAGCGAGACAGCCGCATCATTAAAAGATATGTCCGATGCGCCAGCAGCGCATCACACGGACGCGCCCTTCGGCATCAGGCGCATCACACAGACGCGCCCTACAGTACTCGGCGCATTACAGAGGGTGCGCCCCCACACATCTCCATACCGAGTGGAACGCCAACCGACGCGCCCACTCAGCTGTCCATCGAACGTCACCAACATTAAATACTGAACTGACAGAGTTGGCAGCACGCCTCCCAAAGTCTGAACAGTCGACATCTTTTTCAGAAAACGAAGCGTCGACAACGTCAGCATCATCATGACTTTATTTCGACGGCTACTGCCACGTGGCCACTCCACCATCAGCATGTGCCTCTACGGCCATACGTCCAAATCAGCATGCGCCTCAAAAGCCATGCGCCTCAGACTGCTCTCTGATCCCGAAAGACAGAAGGAAAGTCGCCTGCATGTGCCTCAAAAGCCATGTGCCCCAAATGGTTTGTAACTCCTAAAGGTTATGAGCCGCAGCCTCCTCCTGCGCCCAATCCAAGGTGCAGCCCACCAGATCACTCTCTCCACCAAATTCGAGATCTTCGAACCATGAGTCGACGACACGTGTCCTTTGACTCAACTCATCCAAGATTTCAGCAACGGAAAGATCTCCTCTCTGCTACGTGCCGGCTCACAACAGCAGTATGAAAAGTTCTCCCCTTCGATCAGGGCGCAGCATCCATACGCCTCCATCAGCAACCTCCACGTGGCATCCCCACACTGGCGCATCCTGCATGCGCGCATGAGCAGCCAGCCTGCAAAACTATAAATAGAAGGATCATCTCCTTCACACAGAGGACAAAAAAAGGAGACTCACAACACAGAGAGAATCCACAACAGAGAATCACCGGAGAGGCAGTTCTACACTCAACGTCTTCCTCCTCTCAGCAAGCTCCAGCACCCAGAGCAATCAACACCTTCAGAGAACCGATAACCGTCGTCAGCCGGTCAACGGAGTCAACGCATTACCACTCGCTCCATTGGCACTAAGGACCCAGCTTAAACAAAGTGTACTCCTAGGACTACATCTAAGTCCTACATTGTAACACTGTTCTGTTTGTATTAAAATTTCAATCAAAATAATTTTAATGGCAAACAAGCTGGCAACTCTGCTGGGGACTTCTTTCTCCTCTATCGAGAAGGTTGTGTCACAGGCCGACGACGTGAAGGTGGGCTCCTCCCACAAGACGCTGGTAGTGCGCCTCAATCAACAGGCGTACGAGGAGTTTATTTCTGAAGGAAGTGCGAGTCCTTCGAAGCGGCTGTCGAAGTCGAAGAAGACCCGCGCAGTCTGGGTGCGCAAAGTCCGCCTCGGGCACCACCGTTGAAGGGGATGCGCCCGTCTAGCCTTCCCTTCCTGCTGACGTCCTCAGCAGTCAAGGTGCGCCCGCTGATGCAGCGCATCTCTCGGGGAAGCGTGCGGCTGACCACGTTCTCCAGCCATCTTTCTCTCAGGCGAGGAAGATACGTCGACGGAGCAGGGGCGCAGCCAATGCCCCGCGCATCACTTCTGATGCGCCACAAAGAGCCTCTGTCTTTGACAGACTCACTCGCTGTAATGGCGAGGAGAATTTGGATGCTGAGTACTATGCGCCCCAGCGGGCTGGTACGAAGAAATCTAAGGCGGCACGGGCCATGCGTCGCAAACGTGCTATGCCCAGCCGGCCAGAGGCACGAGCTTATAATCACACGCGCTGCCGATGGCAAGCTGTACAAGGTTGATTCAAGTGCTTCTGCACCAACAATGAGTCGACCTTCAAAGTCCTCATCTCGCTTGGGCGCATTCACTGCGTGCACAACCAAGCCGAGAGAGGCAAACTCAGTGGTCTTGAACTCCTGCGCCACCTCTGGTTGTGCGTTTGAGGTCCGTTCAAGTCACTTCAAATGCTGTGGTTCCCCCACTACTGATCGTGATGCCTGCTTGGTATTAGATCAGGGGGCGCAGCACTCACCCGACCACCCCGGCGCTTGGCCCTGCCATGCGCCTGAGAGGGGTGTGAGGGTAGCACTCTCCTCCAACGACCTGCGCAACGTGATCACTCACAAGCGCCGGTCAGGGGAGTTGACCAACAAGCACGATGCGTCTCTCACGGGGCACACTTGTGCAGTGGTCACCATCAACTGCTGTTGCAAGTCGGCAGTACCGCCAAAGCAGTCGGTCTTCCAACGACTACAATCATCGACACCCCTCCGACATCGCCTTGGGACGAAGGTGTCAGCAGAAGAGGAGCTAAAGGTTGCTTCATGCAACGTGATCTCCAACTCCTCATCTGTCCGGAAGACGACTGCCAATTCCTCGTCTTCATCCAAAAGCCAGCCGAGGAAAACCAAGGCAGCTGTCTCGACCTCTGGAGTGTTCGAAGGCACTCGGTCGAGGAAGAAGTTCTTGGAGGAAGCTGGGGGTAGCCAGACCCTTGTCGAGCCTCCTTCCGAAGACGAAGATGTCCAAAGCACATGCGACAGATCTTCATCAAGGCGAAGATGGCCTCCCTGAAGCCCCTCAAAATGACGATGTCCTCCAGGACACCGCCGGGGGTAGTACTGGAAATGAAGAGGCCCTTCAAGACAGAGCTGAGGGCAGTCAGGCCCTTGCAGATGCGCCTGTCGAAGACGAACTCCAGAATGTGGCTGGGGGTGGCCAAACACCAGGAGAAGTGACTCCCCCACATGAGAGCGAGGCTGAGAGTGAAGCCTCAACTAATCCATCCACTTCCGGCCGTGTCATGACAGTATACATGACCGGGGGTGATCTTGAGACTGATGCGCCGCCACAGGACATTGTCCAGCGCATAGACTCGCTAGAAGGAGGACTCAAAACCCTCTCTGCCTTAATGCAAGCACTGACTCAAGCAGTGTTTGAGATGCGGTCGGCCTTGATCAGGACACATTCAAATGGTCCCGACCCAGGAGCCAATGGAGAGTCGAGTGTGCCCCTCCAACGGACACCCTCGACACAGAAGCACCCCGGACGTCGGAGCCCTCAAACGCTCCACTCCGGGTGGTACCTCCTTCCCCGATTCCTAGTTCCACGGAGGACGTGGTCGAAATGATCAAAGATCTGCGGGAGCGCTTCGAGTCCAAGAACAGGCAGGAGGAGCGCCAGAAGATGGGCATTCCCCAGCCTTATCCCCTTGAGTGGAACAAGGTGGTTTATTCCCCAAAGTATAAACCACAAACACTCACGCCGTATGACGGGAAGGACTCTCCACGACGGTACCTGACGTACTTCCAGTCGCAGACAGGGCATCTTCCGAAGGAGGACGCGCTCCTCACCAGCATCTTTGTTGGGGCCCTGAAAGAGGTGGCGTATGACTGGTACTGCAGCCTCCCCGATAATTCCATATCGTCCTTCGACGACCTGACACGCCTCTTCCTCGACCGCTTCTACGACGATGGGAAGGACATGACGATGGCGTCTCTCATTGAGATACGCCAGAAGGACAAGGAACGGTTCGGACATTCATTGAACGCTTCCGTCAGGCCTGCTCAGGCTACCTCCAGGCATGCCAGAGCATGCGCTTCTCTCGCTTGCAGTATGAACATGCTGCCTGCAGTAAAGCTCTGGCTTAACTCTACTCCCCCCTCCCGACTGGAGCTCCCTAATCATCGAAGCGACTGCAGAGAAGAGGCGGCCAAATGCACGTCTTCTGGGTGTTAGCTTCCTCCCCGCCTTTGACGATAAGGGGAAAAAGTTCGCAATCAACAACTCCGGACGGAGAAACAAAGGGGAAACAGGCATTGCCTGTTAATGCCTCGAAGGGCGCATCTGCGCCTACTCAAAAGCCTCCACTGGCACCGAGACCCAAGGAGGTTTATTCATTCAATGATGACGACACCCTGCAACTCTTTGAGATACTG